>CAWUFW010021582.1:0-117154 GCA_963921515.1 Calotriton arnoldi
GTCAGTTATCCCACCATGGAACGTGCTTGCATTGCAGGGAGTGTAAGTTGTCTCTCAGGATGTCAGTCAGTGGTGTCCTGCTGTTTGTTGGTGCACAGTTGGCAGCAGGGCCTTGTGCTCCCACAGCAGTAGCCAGTGTCAGCCATCTTGTGAGTCCTTCTCCACTCCCTGTGATGTGAGCATGGTTCAGGGTGGTGTTGATGGGACAGTTGTGGGGGTGAGCTATGTCTGTGACTACGACTCCCATCATGCTATTGCCTCCACCCCCTTCCCAGCATGCCCATGCTTCCTTCCTTTTGACTCTGCTTCCCTGTGGGGTGGGCTGGCTGTGCTGACAGGATGGCTGGGAGTGTTGTCCTGGCAGTTGTTTGGCTAAGAGTCCCAAGAGTGTCCCTGTGCTTCACACAACATAACCCAGGGTGGTGGTGCTTTGTGGGATCTTGTGTTAGGATGGAGGGCATTGCATTCTACCAGGTGGGTACTGTGGAGTTTGTGTTGGGGGGGGTGAGGGGAGGTGCTGGTGACTATAGTCAGTGCTGCAAGTCCCCCTTCCCACCCAGCCAGCCAGATATCCCACCATGGAACGTGCTTGCATTGCAGGGAGTGTAAGTTGTCTCTCAGGATGTCAGTCAGTGGTGTCCTGCTGTTTGTTGGTGCACAGTTGGCAGCAGGGCCTTGTGCTCCCCACAGCAGTAGCCAGTGTCAGCCATCTTGTGAGTCCTTCTCCACTCCCTGTGATGTGAGCATGGTTCAGGGTGGTGTTGATGGGACAGTTGTGGGGGTGAGCTATGTCTGTGACTACGACTCCCATCATGCTATTGCCTCCACCCCCTTCCCAGCATGTCCATGCTTCCTTCCTTTTGACTCTGCTTCCCTGTGGGGTGGGCTGGCTGTGCTGACAGGATGGCTGGGAGTGTTGTCCTGGCAGTTGTTTGGCTAAGAGTCCCAAGAGTGTCCCTGTGCTTCACACAACATAACCCAGGGTGGTGGTGCTTTGTGGGATCTTGTGTTAGGATGGAGGGCATTGCATTCTACCAGGTGGGTACTGTGGAGTTTGTGTTGGGGGGGTGAGGGGAGGTGCTGGTGACTATAGTCAGTGCTGCAAGTCCCCCTTCCCACCCAGCCAGCCAGATATCCCACCATGGAACGTGCTTGCATTGCAGGGAGTGTAAGTTGTCTCTCAGGATGTCAGTCAGTGGTGTCCTGCTGTTTGTTGGTGCACAGTTGGCAGCAGGGCCTTGTGCTCCCCACAGCAGTAGCCAGTGTCAGCCATCTTGTGAGTCCTTCTCCACTCCCTGTGATGTGAGCATGGTTCAGGGTGGTGTTGATGGGACAGTTGTGGGGGTGAGCTATGTCTGTGACTACGACTCCCATCATGCTATTGCCTCCACCCCCTTCCCAGCATGCCCATGCTTCCTTCCTTTGACTCTGCTTCCCTGTGGGGTGGGCTGGCTGTGCTGACAGGATGGCTGGGACTGTTGTCCTGGCAGTTGTTTGGCTAAGAGTCCCAAGAGTGTCCCTGTGCTTCACACAACATAACCCAGGGTGGTGGTGCTTTGTGGGATCTTGTGTTAGGATGGAGGGCATTGCATTCTACCAGGTGGGTACTGTGGAGTTTGTGTTGGGGGGGTGAGGGGAGGTGCTGGTGACTATAGTCAGTGCTGCAAGTCCCCCTTCCCACCCAGCCAGCCAGATATCCCACCATGGAACGTGCTTGCATTGCAGGGAGTGTAAGTTGTCTCTCAGGATGTCAGTCAGTGGTGTCCTGCTGTTTGTTGGTGCACAGTTGGCAGCAGGGCCTTGTGCTCCCCACAGCAGTAGCCAGTGTCAGCCATCTTGTGAGTCCTTCTCCACTCCCTGTGATGTGCGCATGGTTCATGGTGGTGTTGATGGGACAGTTGTGGGGGGCAATATGTGTGACTGCGACTCCCATGATGCTATTGGCTACACTGACTTGGCCAGCATACACAGAATTCCTTCCTTTGAGTGGTCTTCACTGTGTGTTGGTGTTGTTGTGGTGGCTACATGTGTGGATGTGTGTGTTAGTTCTATTTGTGCCACTGCCTAGCTGTAGTTGTGGTTGTGTTTGTACATGTGTTGGCACAGTTGGATGTGACTTTTTGATGGCATGTGTTGTGTTGATCTGACTGACATACACATTTTGGGATGATTCTGTTCTAGTTGCTGTGTAATTGCTATGTGTGCATGGTTTGACTCTCCCTTGACAGTGATGTGTGTGTTTTGTGGCAGTTTATTGTGTACATTTGTTGTGTACTCACCAGGCTCTGGGATGTTCTCTAGTCCATATACGCTCACTGGCGGAAGGATGGCCCGCACCTTCTCCTCCCAGGGCCTGAGGTATATTGGCTTGGCAGGAGGGCCACTGCCGGTATGTTGGCTGTTGATGTAGTCTATCTTCAGCAGGTCCCGTACCCTCCTGCGCACGTCATACCACCTGTTCTGGATGTCCGTCTTTGTGCGCCGACATGATGATTGGGCGTTCACCCTGTTGATGATCCTCTCCCACATCTTGGTTTTCTGCGACATGGGGGTCTGTTGGACCAGAGTGCCAAACAGCTGTGGCTCCACCCTGAGGATCTCGTCTACCAGGACTTCCAATTCACAATCTAGGAACTTGGGATTCTTCTTGGGGGGCATGGTGATGGGTGGTGATGGTGAGTGATGTGTGTGTTGGTGTGCAGGTGAGGGTGTGTGAGTGTGTGTTTTGCTGGGTGTATGTGAGGTAGGTATTTGTTGGTGTGCTGATGGTGTGTGGCTTGTGTGAGGGGTGAGCTGTGGGTGTGTGGTTGCTTTCTCTTGGGTGCTGGCAGTGAAATGGCATTTGCAAAGGCTCATGGTAGTGATTTGTGTCCTTTATATAGGTGGAGTTGTGGGTGTGTCTTTGTTCTCTGTCCCCACCCCCCCAGTATTTATTGGCTTGGTAATTGCTTGTTTGGGCTTTTTTTGGTTGATTTTTCCTTTGTGCTGTTTGTGTATGTTGGAAACGTTCTTGTGACCGAGTCGGACCCTGCATTGGTCTCGTACGGTGTTTTCCGTTTCGTTCACGCTGTGTTTGTGCAGTTTTGTATGCTGCGTACGCGTCGGTCGCGGTGTATTGTGTTGCTTCGGCTCGGTTTTGTATGCGTGTCGGTCGTACGGCTTGTCCTCCGTCCGACTCGGTCGTGTTTTTCGCGCCTTGCATCGTACTTTGCGGGTTGGAGTTGGCGGGTACGATTCGGTCGGATTTGTTCCGGGTGCGTGTCGGTCGGTTGGATTCGCGTGTTTTTCCGGCCGGATTGCAATTTTCCGAGCGGCTCGGTCGGTCGGCTTGGTTTCCTGACGTGTCGGTCGGATTTATCGCGGCTTGCATCGTACTTGGCGTGTCGGGCGCCACTGGTACGTGTCGGTCGGTATTTTTTCCGGATCCGAGTCGGTCGGTGCTTTTTCCGGCCCGAATCGGAATCGACCCCTTCATGTCTGGATTATAAAGGTCACTGGAAGTGTTTGCTCTACTAAGCAAATGCTTCCAGGTACCTTTATGATCCAGACAATAACTACTTAATCTAGGTTCCAAGATGGAATGGTATAGTTTATTTCAATTTGTATTAAGTTGGGAGAGCGTATACTGGACCAGAATCTCTCTCAGTCCTCTACATTTAAGGTATATATTCTAAGCAGCGCATACAGAGGTATAATTTCTGGTGGCTTATTAAGTGATGCAGCCGTTCTCAAAGATGATGTGATCCTCCCAGTGATGCCAGTGTAGTTCCTTCAGTGTGGGGGTGAAGTGGTTAAACGCCTTCAAGTCCTTGTAGAGAAATATTGCAGCAAGTAATATTCCATTTAGAAGTGCCAGTGCGATGTTGGGGAGACCATTTCATAGATTTCTGTCTCCCTTCAGATGTTACAGACCTGTGGCTTACACTGCTGGTCTTAAGTTGCTTTCGTGTAAGAAGCGTTTAACTTTTTTCAGAATGGAGACCTTATCCCTTTTTCTCTTGGTTTTCATAGCAATGTAATAACTGAAGGAAAGGTCTCTGTCCTTAGTGAATCTGGTGGATTTTTGCATTGGTGTGCTGGCGTGGAGGGCATTTAAGCCATATAAATGCATCTAAGAAAGTCAGACTTGAACCTGTTGTTGTTTGATGCTGCTGGTAATGGAAGGAATTCATTGTTTGTTGAGTTGAGCATTAGGTAGCTGCTTGACACCCAATTCCAAATTCGCACAAAACTGTTATTGAGTCCTCAAATGCCACGTCAAGGATATTTTGAGATAAATTTGAATGTCATTTGCTTATTGGTGGCTCATGATATTGTTGTCATTGAATATGAATCTATGGGCTACCAAGTAGAAACAGAAATTGTTATAGAGGAGAGGATGGATGCCTGTGGCACTATGCAGGTGATGGGGAGTTTTTATAGAAGTCCATGTGTGTTTCCAGGGTGAGGATCATCGTTTGGTGGTTGGCTATATTCCAGACTGTAGAAAGGTTAAGCATGCTGAAGAGATGAGCTGTTTGCCCTGTTTCCAGGTTGTCAAGGAGGTTCCTTGGGTGAGGGCAGAGTTGTGATGATAATGAGCGATTTGAGGGCAACCTTTAGAACTGACATCATCTTGCATGATGGAATCATGTCACCTTTGCAGGCAGGAGCCTTGAGGATGCTGAGTTCTACATGTGAGTGGAATTTGAAGGCTTAGGAATGGAGTGATGTAGTTTGGCAGGCATATGCATGCTTGGTTTATATTGTTGATACAGTATTTACTTTGGATAATCTTCTCAGTAAAGAAGTGATTAATAAAGTTACATTTGTCATCAGAGTGTAGGAAAGGAAGTTCTGAAAGTGGGATGAAACAGTGCCTGAAGTGTGTTTTCCTCTTGTTGTGAGATTGATGGTAGTCTTGTAAAATGTAGCCTCAGCAATGGGAATGAGGGATGTCTGTGATTATGGGAGTACTTTGAATGAATGATGTTTCTTGTCTGCGTATGGCACTCATGTTTTCTGAGTTTCTTGTGTGTGAGAAGCGCCAATGAGGAAGCATGCCATGAAAAGTAGTGGGTGAGGCGTCTTCCCCAAAATTGTTTAGATTCATGTAGGTCTATTAGGATAGATTCCCACATAACCTAGGCATCTTTAGTGATTTCTTGTGATAGCAGGGAGGTTATGCTTAGGTTTTCTCCTCCCTCTCTCCAAGTGTGATTTCAAGTTTCTTGTGTGTACCATGGTGGACCGTTTTGACTGGCTGGATTAAAGTCTTAGGAGTGGGTTTGTTGCACACAGTTTTTCATAGCTTCTTTGTAGGCATAAAGAAGACTGTTGCATTCCAAAGTGACTGATGTTAATTCAAGATACTTGTGAATTCTTGAGGTTTCCATTACCTGTGAGTGGCTTTGTGAAGTGCTAGACGTACTCCAAGGCTGAGGTGGAGAAGATTTACAACACTTTTTGGCCTTTTGGACTGTAGTAACTTTAGAAGTGTCGTTTTGTGAATAGCAATAATCATACTCTTTTATGGGTGTGTGTTTGTTTTAGATTGTGCCTCTCTAAACCCCTTCTTACCCCTCCCATATTTACTACCAAATAAACCTAGAAATGTGAGATCTCTCCACAGAAAGGATAAGAGAGATGGAGATTTCAGCACTTAGGTTTGTAATTTAGACTGTAGTACTACTTTATGTACTACAAAATACAGTTTGTGAATCAGCCTCACAGAGCTTAGCTTGACACCATCATGGTTCACACTGAACATCTTTTAAGGGTTTGCATCTTTTTACTTATACAGTGCACATCCATGGTTAATAATAACATCTAATGTTAAGTTCAATGGAAACGTTTTCCTTGTAAAATTATGTTCAGGTCCCAGGGATGGCACAAAAGCACAGTACACAAAAAAATGTATATATATATATTTTTAAAATGGAATAACATCCGTTTTTAACATTCAAGGTTTTGTACATGGTTTTTAGGACAAATGAATTATATTATATTTTTATATGTATTTATTTATTAATCAATTATTTACATATTTAAAAGAATATATTTATGATTGTGGGAATCATTTGTCGCATTACTACCTCCTAACAAAATTCTTAGGGATTAGACCCCATGAAAAATTCTATTTTGCACATGCTGTCGTTTGCACACGTTTCTTTATGCTAGAATAGTCAAATTAAATGATAATGTAATTACATTGTACTATTTTTAGGCATTATAGACATGATGTCATTTATTATATTTTTGCACTAGCACTTTTCAACAAGAGGCACTGGTGAGCACGGTCAAGGTATAAGTTAGAAATCATTGCACTTCATTTTTTAGTTTATTTTCTATTTTTGTTTACCTCCTTAGCACTTTTATTTTATTTTTTTCATTTTTTGGTCTTTACATGGTATTGATGGAGGTTATGGATAACATTGCATTTAAGCTAGAATTCATTATCTCAAAAGAACTTATTACAAAAAGTGGGTTACGCAGAATGAAATGCCGTGCATCAAATTATTTCCAAATGACATGAATTATAAATGTATTTAAACATTGTATAAGTGTATGCATTGAGGCATGAAATTTCGGAGTATGTTTTCTATGTTTATGACCAAATTATTGCACTGTCACTTTAAAAGGAGGCTGCACAAAGCAATGTTGTCATGTGATCAAGGCAGGGATCTGCCGAAACGGTCATGGCGACTGGTGGTGTGTCGGAATAAATAATAATTGCACCAAACTGGGTTTACGCTCGTTTGTTTGGAAGAAAACAGCAAAAGCGAGGTTCGTGGCATATACATATATATATATATATCAGTGTTTCCAAACAATGTTGAGAATCCTTCGGTATCTATCTCAGAGCAGAGAGAAATATGTAAGCTTTAGGTGAACATTGTCTGCACTTGAGGAAACCCATTTTCTCTTCTGTGTTAACACTGCTCTGTGTATTGCTGTATTTTTATTTGAACTTTTTACACCCAGTCCTTTCATGCAGGGTTTTTGCACCGCTCAGGTTTGACGGGCCTAAACAACAATGTTATCTTTAAAAATTGGCATATCTTCTCTGTGAAATTGTGAAATGTTTCTTGATGAGGAATGGGAATAGTACTTAAGATTTTGGAAGGAGGTGCAGCGTTTGAGAAACTATGACCATGTTGAGCTGATCTGCTTTTCAAAACGAGGCACTTGATTGAACTTATAGGATTTAGGTTGAATACCTTTTTATTGGTTTTCAAACTGATAGCCCTGAACCATTCCCCTCCCCCCAAAAAAAAACATTGTAGGATTTAACAGCTGACACACAGGGACTGATTTGGTCAAACTTCAGCATATTTACTTTTCGAACTCTTCATTTCATTACTGTCCAAGGACTTGTTTTCAGGGATCTGTTTTATGAATTGAAATATCTCAATTGATTTGCTTTAACAATTTTGAATTTTTAAATTCTTCAACAGAGCTGATACAGCCCTAACGGTTATGAGTCTAGTAGGAATTACCAGTCGTTAAATAAAAAAAACCATCTTTTCAAATTACTGTGAACTTTCAGAGAATGTAGCTTTTATTGAATCTTAATAATGGCATAACTTGTTACATATAATACAAGGGACTGTCACAGAGGACAGCAGGACGTTTCCACAGGACGGAGCTTTAGACACAGTCTTTGACGTGCCTTGCTGCCTGAGAATAACATTGCAAGACAATTTATTTTTCTCTTTCTTGTCACTGGTAGCAGTTGAGGCACAGAAATATAGAAATGCAATCAGTAAAAAGAGAAAACATATTTCTTCTGGGGCTGCACAATGTGCAATAACCGGACATGGCAGAGCGGAAAAATGCACGCGTTAGAAATATTGCACAGGTGAGGCACAGGAAAGAAATCCTTCATGGGGACTGCAGTTGCTATAAGAGGATGTGACACTTTGGAGAGCCACTATCTACTGGTATTTCTTATCGGACTAAATGTTTTAGAACAGTAGCTTTTATATTACATTTTGTCTGTTAACAGACCCATCTATTTGCAATTTCCACTCATTTTTTCACTTTCTGTTATCTTTTTGATTACATCGTGAAATATCGGTTGGAAACACAAACATAGGAGCCTGTTTTTTTTACCGTTATCGATGCGATCAGTATTGTATGATTGTATGAATTTATGCATCTATATACCTTCCATGTACTTGGATCTATATATTTATTACTTTTCTCCTTAAAAAGCATACAATGCACTACCCTATTTCTCACCCTATACCTCTCTCAATATATCCTCTAACTCAACTCTCTGACTCATCTCAAACCTCTATCTACTAGTCTTTCCAATGCACTACCCTATTTCTCACCCTATACTTCTATCAATATCTTTAATCTTCATATACTTACTTCCTTTGTGCATCTATATACTTTCCATGTACTTATGGATCCATATATTTATTACTTTCTTCTAATTCAGCATATCCAATGCACTACCTTATTCTCACCCTATACCTCTCTCAATATATCTTCTACCTCAACTCTCTGATTCATCTCAAACCTCTTTCCACTACACTTTCCAATGCACTACCCTATTTCTCACCCTATACCTCTATCAATATATCCTCTACATCCACTCTCTCATTCATCCCAAACCACATACCGCTACTATGATCCCCAAAATAACCCTTTCTAGACTCTCCCCTACTCTACCCCTCCTTGCATCATCTGACACCTCTTTTACTATACCGATCCCCCAAAACAAGCCTTTCTAAACACGTCCCTCTGACTTTTCCCCTCCATATCCCTTTTTACTCATCCCAAGCCTCCTCCTACTGCAATGACCTCCAAAACAAACAAAAAAAAAAGTCTAAATCCCTCACTCTTCTATCCCTCCACTATCCTTTCAATCAAAATAACAGACTAACATGTCCACTTCTCAAATTTCATATTTCACTATACTAATTGACCACTAATCCTCTACGGGTCCCAGAGTAGCGTGCTACTCGCCGAAAAAGCACTTCAACACCTCATCAGGGGTAGCAAGCACTATATAAATGCAAACCTTTTTCCCTCTCCTATCCCTCTGCTACCTTTCTCAATCCAAATAACTGACTAACATATCCACCACTCAAACTACTTTCATATTTCACATACTAATTCAACACTAATCCTTTATGGGTTCCAGAGTGGCGTGCTACTCGCCAAAAAAGTGCTTCAACACCCCATCAGGGGTAACAAGCGCTATATAAATGCAAACCTTTTCCCCTCTTCTATCCCTCCGCTACCCTTCTCAATCCAAATAACTGACTATCATATCCACCACTCAAATTACTTTCATCTCTCACTATACTAATTCAACTCTAATCCTTTATGGATTCCGGATTAGCGTGCTACTCGACAAAAAAAGCGCTTCAACACCCCATCAGGGGTAACAAGCGCTATATTAATGCAAACCTTTTTCCCTCTTCTATACGTCAACTATCCTTCTCAATCCAAATAACTGACTAATAGCCACCACTCAAATTACTTTCATATTTCACTATACTAATCCTTTATGGGTTCCGGAGTAGCGTGCTACTCACCAAAAAAGCGCTTCAACACCCCATCAGGGGTAACAAACACTATATAAATGCAAATCTTTTTCCCTCTTCTATCCCTCCACTACCCTTCTCAATCCAAATAACTGACTATCATATCCACCACTCAAATTACTTTCATATCTCACTATACTAATTCAACTGTAATACTTTATGGATTCCGGAGTAGCGTGCTACTCGCCAAAAGCGCTTCAACACCCCATCAGGGGTAACAAGCGCTATATTAATGCAAACCTTTTTCCCTCTTCTATACGTCAACTATCCTTCTCAATCCAAATAACTGACTAATATCCACCACTCAAATTACTTTCATATTTCACTATACTAATTCACCACTAATCCTTTATGGGTTCCGGAGTAGTGTGCTACTATCCGAAAAAGTGCTTCGACGCCTCATCAGGGATAGTAAGTGCTATATAAATGCAATTACAATACAATATGATACAATGTATGTATAGGTGTTGGTTGAGTGTTAACTTATCTATAGAGCAGCAAATGGTTGAACAAAGACAGGAGACCTAAGTTATGATTTAAGTTAATTTACAAAGTAGCCAGCGGCTTACCTACCATTGGTGCAGCAGGTGCAGTGGCACCGGGTCTTAGAGCACTGATGAGTCCATTGAATCCTGATAGTTGCTGTATTTACTACCCCAACAGCAGTCACAGGGGCCATTTTCCTCGCTTGCACCTTGGTCCGTGGCATCCTTGCTATGCTACTGAATGAAGCTGATGTCTAAGCGTGGGGAATTCTATCCAATGGAGATGTACTGTTCTCTGAAGAGCTGGGACTTTGGCTCCTTTTATGCAGAAGGTTGGGGCAATTCTCATGTTAATGGGGATGTTACTCCAGATTCATGGAGCATAGATCGAGAAGGCTAGTTTTGTGGGAATAGTATCTTTCCCTCTTTGTTAGCGGACATTGGGAAGAAAAACAAATAAACATAAGCTAGAGGTGTGATAAGGCTCCCATATGTTGCCACCAGAGGTAGGAAAGGGAAATAATATTGAAAATGGGATGTATAGTTGAAATTTAGAGGTAGAACGCAGTTTGCACAGTCATAGATGTGCCTACTGATGTGTCAGTTTAGTTGAGTAAAGAAATAATATACTTCCAGCCTTACAATGCATACCTTGTAAAAATAAATCTATTAGTTTAAACACACTGCAATTTTATAAATATAGATTTTAAACTAAATGGTACCAGAGACTTCTGTGCACTGCTGGCATACTATATGCATTTATTTAATCAAAAAGGACTAAAACTATATGTGCTGTTCTTTCCTTCAGTGTATGAACAGGCTGACAAACTGCTATGAAGCGACCATCTTAATAAAGGATTTGCAAATTTTCTGCCCCAGGTGGCAAACATGCAGTAGCGGCTCATGGTGGGAGTGCTGCGGGGTGGTGGGGCGGGGCGGGGGAGGAGCAGGGTGGGGGGTAGTAAACTACGGCATACGGCCGAACAGAGGTAAGTAAACAAATAAATAAATAAAATTAATTTCATTGCGCGCGCTGCATTGCCAAATGTGATGCAGCGCATCACAAAATGGGTAATCACAATTTTTGCGATTACCTATTTTGCGAATGCAGTTAGGGAATCACAATTTGCGATTCACTAAATGCAATGCAAGAAGCATTTTCAGAATGCAACTTTGCATTAAGGAATCGCAAATTACCACCAACTTCAACTTCATGTGTGTGCGCCACATGCGCACACATGACATTTTTGGGGATGCATCAGGGTGGCCTTTTGGCCCCCTATTACCCTTGAAATTGCATTCGCTATTTGCGATTACCAATTTGGTAATCGCAAATTGCGAATGCCTTCCCATTCATTCCTTTGGGCCTGAATGAGAAGGCATTCCTTAATAGCGAATTGCAATTTGCAATTCGCTATTAAGGAATATGTAGGAATTGCTATTTCTTTTGCGAAACCTACATACATTGCATTTTGCGATTCTATAATAGTAAATCGGTAAAATTTGCTATTATAGAATCGCAAAATGCAATGTTGATACATCTGGCCCTAAGGGCCCTACTATGAGTTGGGAAAGACCACTCCAGACATCTACAAGTTTTGCGCAGCACAGGGAGCCACCTTGCTGGGCTGGGTGAAAGTGAAATGGCAGGAATGCACTGCATTTAACATTATACAGTGCATTCCTGTCCTTTCCTTGTGCTGGGGCCCTTTGGCTGCCTAGCTTCAAGGCTGGCAACCTTGCACCATGGTGCAAGGGTGCCTACGGTGTAGGCAGGATTGTTATTGTGCAGGAAGGGGCCTCTTCCTGCGCAAGAGTAATCCTCAAAGGCATTTCCCTTTTTCTAAGTGTGCTGCAAAATGCAGCACTCTTAGAAAGAGGAGTAATACAGATATTTCTCCTTGTTAAACCAACCCTGGGGAGGCTTAGCATTTTGACGCATTCCCAGGTTTACCAGGTGAACACCCACGCTCCACTCATGGAACATCTCCATGGGGTGGAGTAACCCAACACAGCAATTTGCGCTGCATTGCGCTACTCCAAATTTATCAAGCCATGCAGGTCATGCACTGTGGACTTGCGTGGCTTGATAAATCTTACTTTAGTTTTGTGGTACCCTTGCGCCCTCCTTGCGTGGGGCAAGGGCAGCGCAACACATTGATAAATCTGCTCCTAATTATGGGCTAGGAGACACCGGACCTGGAGCCACCAGCGGAGCTATGAGGACTGAAGGCAGCTGCTGTGCCCGGCCTCCACCTGCTTAATTCAACATGGGAGAACAGAAGAAATGCCCCCTCTGGTGAAGGAAAAAATACCTTCCCTCCTGTCGGCCCCCTTCCATCAACCCATGGGCAAGAGAAAAAGCTCCCGGAGCATATACCATCTGCTGCAAGCAAGTGGTAAATGTTCATGAATTTTGGCCTGTTGTTTCCCCTAGATGGGGGCAAACATGCAGAAGTGAACCTGGAATTCCTCATTACACGTGCTATACCCCATTGTAGAGGAAAAACTGGTGATCCTGGTTATTTCACGGGGAAATTCCTCCTGGTATCATAACTTCCAGCCCTGTTTCTTCCCAAGGAGGTAACAGGGAACTCGTTAGAGGGCCCTAAGTATTAAGGTGAAATCTTTGAATGGGACAACTCGTTTGGTGTATCTGACCTCTTCTCCATTGTGGTTGGCCTGTAATTGCTCCTAGGCTCCACTCCACCAAGAACTGTTGTTTTTTAAAGGTGCTCTACTTTTTAAAGGCACTTTTTACCTCAAAACTTTAAACATACATATATGTTTAAAGTTTCCCCTTATCCATTGGCGATGATTTAGGTGTCTTTTTACTCATATTTTTCTGTATTCTTCTAAATTGGTTTGGGAAGTTTATTTTGTTGGTTTCTTGCCTATGAAATTATGGGTAGTGCTTGACCGTAGCACACATTTCTCTGGGGATTGCCTGCTGTTTGTGCTACTGCTACTAGAGGTTGAGCAGAGATTCTCTAAGAACTGTGTTTCAAGGTAACCTATGTATGTTAAGTAGGTTGGGGTCACCTACTTCCAAATGAATCTCCAAATATCTGGCAGTACATGTGCAGATATGAGGGCAGCTTGAGACGGAAATTGTCATAAAATGAAGGTGCTCAGCTCCTTCCTGCATTGCTGGATAAAGGGGGTAAACTAGAAGTCTAGACATGTTTCAGAATTGTGGGTCTATACTGGAAAAGCTTCTTTTAACAGCTTTTCTTTATTACACTTTTGAATTTCCAGTAGTGCTTGTGCTTGGCTTCTGGTGGCCTGGAAATCACAGTAAGTAATGAGCTCTTGAGTTCCTTGCTCACTTTTCTTTTACTGATGAATACATATAACACATTCAGACTAGAATGTGGTATTTGAAATATAGTACCTACATTTGTTATTTTAAGTCATTCATACTGTCCAATGACTTTGCAATTACATTTCGGGAATATTTGGTTTAAAAAATTGAATGTTGAATGCCAATGTTTCACCAACACAAAACCTTGCATTTTTGCGTCTAAGAGCCTGGGAGTCTGTAGTCTAATGCTTTCTAGGACAAAGGTTAGACCAAAAATGGCCCTCTCCCAATTTGTCTATAAAGGGAACCAGTGAGCATTGTGTATGTACATTCACTGTTCTTTCATGCTCTTGTCGGATACTGTAAAATTGGAAGCTCACCAGAACCAGTTCTCGGACAAAGGCCTTTTGTATGAGGGAGAGACCTATTTCTTCACTGTTTGAGAAGAACGTGTTTAACAAATTGCAGCAGCACCTTTA
The DNA here is from genome assembly GCA_963921515.1 of Calotriton arnoldi. NCBI lineage: Eukaryota > Metazoa > Chordata > Amphibia > Caudata > Salamandridae > Calotriton > Calotriton arnoldi. The sequence goes on from CAWUFW010021582.1 coordinate 13,811, forward strand.
GATGGAAGTTTAACTAGTAGAAAAAAAGAACCTGATTCATTTCTGAGCTTGTACGATTCTTTTAAATTATTAAATTGATGCCCAAAGCTATGGTTAGAGTTTAAACATTCATCTATCCAATAATGAACACGGACTTCACATTTTACTTTCTTGTTCAGGTTGATGGCACACACAATCTTTGAGTTAATGGTGGTGCTTTCGAGCTGTCCTCTTTTATTCTTCTTGTCAATTGCTTTTATCTTCAGATACATTTAGATCAAGTTTTATGCATATAGGAGAGCATATAATCAGGGCCACTAGTATTATGCGATTCTGCAGCCACTGTGTTTTCTGCATAATTATGGACTTGCTGCATTTTTCAGATAATCCATCATCTGCTGCATAATCTGCAGATTGTATTAAAAAAATTGTTTCTCGCATAAATAGATAGAAAGTTACTAAACATGTGGCAACATGGCGTCCAGCACAGTGGAAGGCTCTTCACAAAGATTGACTGGTCATCTTTCATTTGTTTTTTGCTGTATTTGGCTGTTTAACTAGTACTAATGAGGTAAAATATTTGCACAGACAATATTACCATGTATAACACTTACGAAATTATAAGTAATACTATAACAAAACGTGTTGCAAGATGCCAGAAAATGTGCCTTTTCCTGATTCATAGCTTAGTCAACCCTGACACATATGTTGGCGCTCCCCTAACACATAATTCCAGTGGCCCTGAATATAATGTGTTTCACATCCAACTTCCTTTCAATCGTCACATCATTTGTCTTTTCCTGTCCTTTATTACAATATTCTATGTTGCCTTTTGCAGAGTTGTAAAGCATTTGTAATGTTAGAATTTGTCAGCCATGCATTGAATAGTGTTGATGATTCCATTTTCACTTTTCCATTGTGACAAAATACTTTATTTTTGTTACAAAATTCTATTTGCTTACGAATGTTTTCTTAGGGGTAAATGGTTTGCAAGAAACCCATGTAAAACTTTTGCCTATGATATATTTACTGTCTACAGTGCATACATACTGTTTTTATTAAATGTTCTGTGAACCATGAAGCAAGTTCTACGGATATGTTCTTTATACGTGGACATTAATGTTTCTTTAACACACTCTCTTGTAGCTTACCTCTAAATTTGGAGTATAGCACTGCCACCAAATTCACAGGTCGGCCATTGAGCAAGGTTGGTGGTGGAAAGTCAGCACCAGTGACCATGACCTCAGTGCATGTTCTCCTATTTTCCCAACCCTTGGGTCATTCCCATATGTAAGGCAGAGAGCTCTCTGGTATGGTCACAGCTCAGGGGAGGAGGACCCATTTTGACTGAAGGCGTCGTCCCACTGGCGGGAGTTCCTGCATAGGTGACCAGCAGTGATGAGAGTCACATTGATGCTTCCCAGCAAACAAACAAGCGTAACACGAAAACACAGAAATTACCTGAGATTATGCCAGCCTAAGAGAAATTTTCCCTAGCCTAGTTTCACATAAGAGAGCTGTTCATTTTTTACAGTAAGCTGCCCCAAATAACACATCTTAAATAAACTTATTAGGAAAGAGGGTCAATGACAATGTCAGTCTTTCCTGCTTTCGTGAGATTAATTTTAGAAGTGTGAAGCTATCATATTTTACTTGCACACTTGTACCTGGTAAACGTGTGGCAGCAAGTATATGCTAAGTATATATTAAACTACAGCTGAAACCCCAAAGGCAGATTCTTGCAAAACACACAGGGCCTTATTTCTGAGGTTTTACCGTAGGGCAGTGCCGCAGGCCTCCCTGCCGCACTGCCCCATGGGAAAAAAAGGGCAGGAATGCACTGTATATATGAGATATGGCGCATTCCTGTTCTTTTCCCCTGCACCGGCGCACAATGGGCTGCTGTGCGCCAATGCAGGCACCTTTGCACCATGGTGCAAGGGTGCCTGCATTGAGGGGATGATTGTTTTTGTGCAGGAAGGGAAACCTTCCTGCACAAAAACAATCACAAGAGGCTTTTTCCTTTTTCTATGTGTGCTGCAGAATAGCACACATAGAAAAAGGAAAAACGAGGAGAAATAAAGATATTTCTCCTCGTGCCTCCCTTATGCCTCCCCTGGGAGGCGTACGTTTTTGGCGCTGCCTCAGATTTACGATTTCTCGAAAATCTGGGGCAGTGTCAAAATGCCCATGGATGTTGCTGAGAATGCCCCCAGCAACACCCATTGCACGCCTCTTTAACTGCGTTAAAGGGAACAATATTTGCAAAAAAAGTGGCTTAGTGCTGCCTCGTAAATATGGAGCAGGCTCCGGCGCCACGGAACATCACAAAAAGTGATGTTCCGACGGCACAAGGGGCCTCAGAAATTAGGCCCACAGTTGTTAATCAACACCAATTCACGTGGGCACTAGGAACCATGTGGCTTTGACACTCATAGATGAGAACCGGGAACTTCCTGCACATGCTTCAGCACCTCTAGGGATTTGCAATGGAGCATCAAATACAATCTGTACCAAATTCAAAACAGCAACTTCCCCATGCAGAATACACTCATAGGCTCGATGAACATAGTGGTATGTTGTTGTCTTAGGATGTAATTACTTTAGAACATCTTGTTCTCTCTGCTGCATTTGTACACCACTTTGCTTCCTTAGCCTCCTTTTTGGTTGTTTTTTTTATTCAAATCGATGTGCAAGTTTTTCCTCCGAGAGCAATTAGCAGGCGTTCCAGCCGTGGAACTTACCTGTAAGTGTTGCACAAATTAGTTGGAGAAAGCTAGTTTATTCGAACAAACACTAGCTCCATACTGTCCTTAATGTCGATGCAAGTTTTTAAAAATGGCTTCAGAGGAGTAATGAGGTAATACAATGTTCTTTAAGTCCTTAACCGTCATTATTTGCTTCCAAGCTAAATGAGCTCTTTCTTTTTCCAATTTTTAGAGTCCAACCCCCGATTATAGTTACTTACCTGTGTGAATTTTGCTATGATTCAGAGTTAGTTACCTTGATAATTAATGAGGTGTTGTAATTCACTGAACAATGAACTCAAAGGTTATCTAGGTACATAAAGGTGTCTTTTCTATGGGAGTCAACAACAGCGTCAATCTGATTGGACAGCTCTGCTCCTGAACATTATGTGTTGGTTCACAGTTTACTGTAAATGCTTACTTAACTGCTAGGCTTAATGCACACATACAGGTATTATTTAGTTCTAAATAACCCATTTCAAAGTACTTCCAATGTTGGCAGACATGGGCACCGGAGCCCAGGCAGATGAAGTCATATGTATGCAATCGCACTGTGTCCTTGGCAGAAGTTGGGCATAGATCCATGATTACTTTTATACATGATCGGAGGGTCCACTGTATTTATGCATCAGGGGAGGACCACATTATGCTGCAGGGTTGACTAAATTATGCATCAGGAAAAGGCAAATTATGCGGCATAATGCGCCACATTTTGTAATAGTAATATCTCAATTATTTTGTCATTTTTAGGTCGAGCATTCGAGACCTCTTGTATATACTTTTGTATATTCTTATATGTGTATGTACTTTGTGGCTCTGGAGATCCGCCCTAGGACTTGTCTGCTTCCGCTTAGGGACTTTTTTTTCTGTTCAACTGCCTCTAGTTAACTGTCTTGATAGAAAACGACCAGTAGAGTTCAGTAAAATACCAGAATTGCTTTCTGCTGAGGGACTTTATTTTTTTATTTTTCGGGCAACTGCCTCTATTTAACTTTCTTGATAGTATACGACCAGCAGAGGTCAGTAAAATACCAGAATCACTTTAGCATTCTCTAGATTCCAGTCCATAGAAATTGTCTTCCACAAGCACCCGTAGACAATAATATTTTTTTCAAATCCTGTATTTTCAATGAAATGACCACCGAAGGCCCTGATTTTATATGAAAAACAGAGCTTTGGACTATACCATTTCCCGCTGAAAGGCAATATTTCTCTCCATGTGTTCCCATACCTGGTGTGTCACGCTGTTTGGTGCTTACTTTCCCTCCATGTTAAAGAACAGTAGAGGTTTCAGCACCAAGGCTAATGTGCTGCATAGCTAAATACATATAAGGTCCCAAAGGCGAGACCGATGCATTGCAAATGCTTGTTATTCATGTTAACACTGTCTGGGCAAAGATTTCACCTCTGCACCAGCGTAACAACCAATTAGAGGAAGAAGCATCTAAAAGATGATCAATCAACTTTTGCGAAGGGCCTTTCACTGCATAGGAACATATGTCACAACGTTTTTAGTAACTTTTGATCCATTTGAGCTGAAACAATATTTTCTGTTAAAATTTGCCGATTACCCCACAGATGATGGATTAAGTGGCAAATGCAGCAAATCCATAACTATGCAGAAAATGCAGTGGTTGCAGAATCACATATTTGCAGTGGCCCTGATTATTGTAACCTAGCTTCTATACCACATTACTTGCATAATGTAAAAACGAAATCAAAAAGTAGTCAAGCAAACTTATGATCTCAAACCACAAGTGCATCTACAAAAATAATTTGTATTGCACCAGATGTCTGCCACATATTCTGCATCAAAGCACATGCATGTGAGTTTTTCACAGTAATATGGTATTGCAGCCGGTGGGATCTTACTTAACTGCATCATTACATATTTCGCAACAAAACTTTACATTTCCTGTTCAAAATATAATCTTCTCATTATCAACATAGTTAAGCATTCCAGTGCCATTCAGTTCGCTACATTGAATGTGCAAGAGCAAAATCACGCAATGACAATTAAAGAAGCCATTCACAGCTGATCTAACGGTCAGAGCTCCTGACTTTGGAGCTGGGGAACCAGGTTCGAGTCTTGGCGTCGGTACAGGATCCTTCCTGTGATTCTGGGCAAATCACTTAATCTCTGCATGCCTACCAAGAAATTAATGTGTCCTTGTGTAACGTAACTGATGCTCATAAAAAGCTCTCCAAAACTTTCGGCTCAAGTTTGCGCTATATAAATCTGCAAAAAAATAAAAAATACAAACATTCTCAAGGAAAGATCAATACAGTCCCCACAATGCAAATTTCACCACCTAAGTGTAGCACTCGAAGCTCCACTGATGTTTCCGTGTGGGTAAAACCAATATAATGAAAGAGTACTTCCAATTGACGACGTTATGATAATTATGATGTTTTTGTCCACCTCAGAAGCAGCGCATATCATTAAAGCACAGAACAACACGAACGCCAGGCACTTCAGTGGAACATGATGTATTTCCACATGATGAAAGACAGGATTTCGATCATGGATGTCGCAGCAGGACTAATGTGATATGGTACGTTTCCTTCTGTGCCAGTGCAACATTAATCTTCGAAGACGCGGCCCGCCTTACGTCAACGCGTAGTATGCATAATAAGAATGACCTAACAAGCTCCGCTGCCTCATTAGCATAACGCTCTCCTTGCTAATTGCTCGTGCTGCTCTTCTGATGTCTGTTATCCGCTTTCATCCAACATGGATGCGCTTATTGTTTGATTTTCACTTTCCAGCCGGAAACCACTTCGTGTAACGAGTGGATTCAGAGTGCAAGCAGAGAAACACATCCAGGAGACATATGCATTTCAACCATTCAGTGAGGGCAAGAGAGTGCCAGAGAGCAACCCTTTTAGAAAATAGCCACTTGTATCAACTTATTATATCCTGAAATCCACAAATATCATGACAGTCTTTGCTAATGAATCATGAAGTCACCGGGGTAGATTGTGACCTGAGATGTTCACCTTGTTTTGAATCTTATAGAGATTCTTGGTAAATAAAAAACAAGCATTTGAAATGCAATCGGTCACGCCTTTGGGACCTTATTTGTATTTAGCTATGCAGCACATTAGCCTGGGTGCTGAAACATCTACTGTTCTTTAACATGGAGGGAAAGTAAGCACCAAACTGCGTGACACGCCAGGTATGGCAACACATGGAGAGAAATATTGCCTTTCAGCTGGAAATGGTATAGTCCAAAGCTCTGTTTTTAAGATAAAATCAGGGCCTGCGGTGGGCATATCACTGAAAATACAAGATTTGAAAAAAATATTGTCTACGGGTGCTCATGGAAGACAATTTCTATGGACTGGAATCTAGAGAATGCTAAAGTGATTCTGGTATTTTACTGGCCTCTGCTGATCGTTTTCTATCAAGAAAGTTAAATAGAGGCAGTTGCCAGAAAAATAAAAAAAAGAATGTTCCTCAGCAGAAAGCAATTCTGGTATTTTACTGACCTCTACTGGTTGTTTTCTATCAAGACAGTTAAATAGAGGCAGTTGAACAGAAACAAAAGTCCCTAAGCGGAAGCAGACAAGACCTAGGGCTGATCTACAGAGCCCACAAAGTACATACACATATAAGTATGCTCGACCTAAAAAAAAAAAAAAAAAACACACGATTACATTTGAAAAGATTATTTGTTTTGTCACTTCTTAATTTGTAAAACAAAATAATAAAAAAATATAAGTGCAGCTGCCCAAATATCATCTGGGTCCTGATGCTGGTGCTGCTGAATGGCTGAGCTGCCAAATACGAAGGATGCCTAGTTTTTGATTCCACCTCATACCTCTATTTTCCCCCACCCAACACTTGCTGTGTCTTTATCTCACTCTTGTAGGTTCTTTTTTCATCCGTGCGTTCTCCCTATGTCGCTGGTTTTCTATTTTTCCATCTTCTTTCTTTCTCCCCGTTTTGTTTTTCTCTCCCTTGTTACCAAAATGAGGCCCACTACCTGCAGCCACCGGCACAAATGAATCACTGGTTTTTATTCATTTTAATTGGGCATTACGTTCCCAAATAACTTGCCCATTAGGTTCATGGGAATAATGGAGAGCTTTTGTCTGGGGTTTCTAGCTTTGTGAACAGGAAATCTCAATGGACACAATAAGTGTGTGAGAATCAACATCTGCCCAAATATGGCGATGGGTTGTACTGAAGTGAAAATTGGCATGTTTTGTGCCACAGAAGAACTGCTCCATTGATAATACAGAACTTCACGCGAATGCGGGTAGAATTCAAAATATCCCAATCTACCCTTGGGTATTAAATATCTGAAATTTATGAAGGGACTAAACATATGTAATATTGCATGGCCATTCGCTACCTGATCATGCATCTAATTGATATGTCATATTAGCTATGGCCACTGAAAATTGTCAACATAATTATTTCTTTGTAAGGGAGGTCAGCACATTCCATAATGCTGGTGATCTAGTCCTTGCTTATCACAAATAAAGTTTTCCATTAATTTGTTCACAATCTTTACAGGCAAAAAAAGAGAAACGGGGAATAAAGAGGTTTTCATCATACTTAGACGCAAGGCACATTCTTGGTAATATTTTAACACTCAGCAGTACATTAACTGTGATAATGGTGCCGAGTACCGGAGGAAACTCTAATATGCGGGGCTTGACGCATCCAAAGGTTAATCATTAGTTATAATAAGGATGCAAATATTGTGCAGGAAATTGTTTTCACTTAAGATGAAAGGTGAACATATACGAAGCCAGAGAAGAAACGGCAATTATAGGTGCTTGCAAAGCAGGCAATTATTGAACAGAGCTAATGCATTCAGGCATTAGAAACTGTCTAAAGCCGCCACTGCTGAGGTTGGGGTTGGACACTTCCTGCACATGCCTGGGTACTTTCGGGGACTTGCTCACCCCAAATAGTCTGTACAGAGTCATACAGGTGCACTCTGGAAGGGGGATGGCAGGGATCTGCTTAGCACTGCACAGTTCATAAACTGCGAACCCCTGCTTTTATGAGTGCTTCCTGCACTAACCTCTGGATCATCACCAAGCCTGTTAGAAGCTGTTGTGGAGCCTACTTTGATAAGTTTTTGCTGGGGATAAATAGAAAACGATGTCTCCTGGAATAGATAAAAGTCAATATGTGTCATATTTTAGTGGTGAGGCTACATTTGCATCTCATCATGAATGGCCAGGCTAGTCCTACTTTTTTATTATTTGTTATAGAAATTAATTTTCAAGTGAGAATGTGAGGCCTTTAAAAGTGCAAGGCCCAGGTCTCCCCCTGTGATAGCTTTGTATATTCATGTTGCTTTGAAAAGTGCTAGGGTATATATCTTCTTAATTATTAACAAAACAAATGCTTTCAATAGTGCTTTGTGTATGCATCTTTCCTGTATTTAGTTGAAATGACACAAATTGAGTGTGCCAGTTCTGTATTATATAGTTTAATGTCATATTCAAGAGTTTGAGAGTAATGTAAACAATTTTACTTGTACCACTCTTACAATTATACACAATCAATAAATCAATCAATCAGCGTTCTTATAAAGTGCGACTACTCACCCGTGAGGGTCTTAAGGCGCTAGGTGGGGTGGGGGTGGGGGCTGGGTCTGCGGTTCAGTCGAAGAGCCAGGTCTTGAGGTCCTTCTTGAATTGCGTCAGCGATGGTGATTGCCTGAGGTGCAAAGGCAGGGAGTTCCAGGTTTTCGCAGCGAGGTAGGAGAAGGATTTTCCTCCCGCCTTGGTCTTGCAGATCCGTGGGATGGTGGCCAGGGCCAGTTGGGAGGAGCTGAGATGTCTGGTGGGAGTGTAGAAGGAGAGGCGGTGGTTGAGGTATGTGGAGGACTTTGTAGGCATGCATGAGAAGCTTGAAGGTGATTCTCTTGTTGACAGGTCCCCAGTAAAGGTCTCTCAGGTGGCCAGTGATGTGGTTGTGGCGTGGGATATTCAGGATGAGTCTGGCGGATGCAGAGGTTTTGTGCATGGGCCTTGAGTGTGGGAGGGATTTCGAACGCTGTGAGCTACCAAGAGTCGTCCCAGGCAGAGGAGCACATGTGGATAAGGTGCATTTCTGAAAGGTATTGATGAGATGAGCCAATAAGATCACTGCTGGACTTGCCCCTTCATGCAGGGTTATCCCCAAACCTGTTGCCTTTGTCCCCCACTTTATGCTGAATTCCTTTTTGCTGGCTTTAGGACTCTGCAAACTTTACCACTGCTCACCAGTGCTAAAGTGCTTGTGCTCTCTCCTTAAACATGGTAAGATTGGCTTATACCCAATTGGCTTATTTAATTTACCTGTAAGTTCCTAGTAAAGTGACACTACCTGTAACCAGGGACTATAAATTAAATGATACTAGTGGGCCTGCAGCACTGATTGTGCCACCCACCTAAGTAGCACTTTAAACCTGTCCCAGGCCTGCCATTGCAGCCTGTGTTGCAGTTTTAAACTGCCATTTCAAACTGCCAAAATAAACCTTTTCCAGGCCCAAATCTTCTTTTTTAATACATATAAGTCACCCCTAGGGTAGACCCTGGACAGCCCAGAGGGCAAGGTGCAGTGCATTGAAACAGTTGGACATGTACTTTTAAGTTTTACATGTCATGGTAGTTAAAAACTCCTAAAGTCCTATGGGAGAGGCCCGCCTCTCCCATAGGATAACATTGGAGTTACCTTACTATATTTCATAAGTGTAATTTCCAAATAGGAACAGGAGATTCTTTATTGTTTGTTGTCTCTGGAATTGTAATGTTAACTCCTAACTTATGATGAAGTTAGATTTTAAATTACAATTTTGAAAATGGTACTTATAGAAAGTTGGCATTTTCTTGCCTTAGCCATTTGGTGCCTGCAGCCTGTCTTTGGGTCACATGACTGGGTGTAGTTGACAATTGGGCTTTGTGTATTTCTCCTAGACAGCCACACACAGTGGAGAGCTTAGGTGTGACTGAATGAACGATTACTGGCAGGATGGGAGGGAGTAGCTGGGGCCAGCCCCACTTACACTTGAATAGGCTGTGTGCTGTCTCCACACACAGGGCTGCATAAGCCATGTAGTTCAACTGAAGCCACGGTCAGGAAGGCAGGGCACTTCTGCACTTCAAGGGCATGCCTCTGGAAACTTCGTCTGACTTCAAAGACAGAACTGGATATAAATACTGGACCTTAGACACCAACTTTTCGGTATTCTTCTGGGCCTGTGGATGCCAGTAAGAAGTGCTGCTGAAAGGACTGCCACTTTGCTCGACTGCTGCTCTGAAGGAACTGCTGCCCTGCTGTGCTAACCTTCTGCCCTCTTGCCTGGATGAGAAGAGAACCGGACCTGGAACTTCACCCTTGCACCCAGGACACCAGAGTGATTTCAAGGGCTAGACTGCTGGCCTCCTGATCAGAGCCTCATGGACATAAAAGGCTCCCCAACATCCTGCACCAGCACCTGGACCCAGCTTAAGTGACTTCCTGACCCCCAAGTGATGCCCTCCAGGTCCTGGACCCTTGGTGTGGCTCAGAAAGGTGTATATTTATGTTTTTGGGCTCTTCATGACCACAAACAAGCCTGTTTAGCACCAAGACTCCACCACTCGCACCACCATCCAACACAAAGCTTTGGCAGCCACCTCTTTGCACTGCAGTATCGACTGCTCGCAGAGACCACCAATGCAAAGCTCCAGCAATGCCTATTCACGACGCCTGGTCTGCTCTTCGCGCTACGTCGACAGCCTCCCGCAACTCTCTTCTTGATCCTCACAGCCCCCCCACCCCTAACGGGTTCTTAGCACAAATTTGAGAAGGTGAACTTCAGCGGGCCTAACTTGGTGACTGCATCCGACCTGCACTCCATCGCAGTCAGTCTGAAAAGTGCGACTTTGACCCGGTCCAGCATGACTAGCTCTGGTTGGTGCTTTGTGCTTTTTGGTGCTATTTTACACTTTAATCTTTAAAAATTCATAACCCCAGTTCTACTGATTGGATTTTTGTTGTTTTGGTCTTGTTTTATTTATAAAATGTTGCTCTATTGTTCTAACTTGTGTCACTGTTTGAAGTGTTGCACAAATACTTTACACATTAACTGTAAGCTAAGTCTGACTGCTCTGCGACAAGCTACTAGAGGGTTGAGCACAGGTTAATTTGGACTTGATTTGTGCCACACCCTGAGAAGGATTGTGGCTGCTGCTTGACCAGGGCTCACACCCCAGTCAACCAGTAACCCAAATTCTCACAATCACTCAGTCAGGTGATAAAGTACTTATTAGTCATGGTCCTACACACAATTCTATTTGATGGGTGCATGTAACTAGTCATTGTAAAATGTTAGACAGGGAATCTTATAGAGAGTCCTAGGAGGACCCTATTCCTGGGGAGTCTTATGGAAAGGAGGGACTTGATTTCGGAGTCTGGTCCGCCTGATCGCTATGTGCTACTTTCCACATAATAGAGTGATGAGTACATCAAATGCAATAGTATATCAATGTATCTACGTTTCCCTTTGAAGAGAAATCAGAACACTGGGGATATAAGGTGTCTTTTTAAGATTTGAAGGTTGTAATCCCATTGGCATGCTTTGTTTGGCTGTCCTCATTCCTTGACAAGGGCAACCAAAAAATAACCCATACATGTGTTTAACATTGAGGGGGTCTAGAGGGCGTTGTTGTACTACCCGATCTCTCCTCACTTCCCAATACATAGGCCAGATAATCAATAATCATTTTGTTTGAAGTTTGAAGACCCATGAAGTATGTAAACTATATGAGTGAATTGTTTGTATTATTGATAACTCATGCATGCACTGAGTCTAAATAAATAATGAATGGAATCTCTAACACCACATACGATGTTTAGACAGGGCAAGTCAAGATGAGATGTCTCACCTCTTTGATAATAATGGGTTTATCCACTTCCATGATAATTGATCTATTTGTTGCAAGACTTTGATTCATCGCATGGATTTGAACTGGAGTACTGTAGATGCAAGCACTCCTATCTGTTTTCTGATAAAGGATGAATACAACAGTTTATGATACTGTGAATTATGAAAGAGCATTATGAAACTTCTTTCCAAAGTTTCATCATTCTAGCAGAGCTTGGATGCCAAAACACTAGGAGTTCCATTCTCGTGAAAACACCATCCTTTGGTAAAACAGTTGTCTATAGGAATTTGAATTAGTGAACATGCAGATCTCTACATATGTATATATGGTATGCAAAGAACTCAATCATAGTTGCAAAACAACAGAGAGCTGCACAAAAAAGAACGGGATACAAGATAGGCAGAACTAGCAAGAATGGGTGAGAGTTTGGAAGTAAAGATGGGTGGTCAGTAGAGGCATATTATAGTGGAGCAAGGAGAAGTGCAAAATGAAGGCTCTCTATTTGCTTGCAAAGGACGGAGGGTGCATGAAAGATTAGCGCTGTAATCTTGTAGGTTGGCAGGGTGCATCAACAGTAAGCTCTCTCTCTCACTCTGGTTTTCTCCTCCATTCATCTTTTGATCTCTTGTGATGTTGCTGTTTCAGGAACTGTGAGTGCCAGCTAAGAATTTCCATTGCCAATGACAATAAATAGGTTTCATATGCAAATGTAAAAGCTGATACTCATAATATGTCTCTACTATTTCATAATCTAAAGGATAATCAAAATGCTATGTTGAAGAGAAGTCTGTAAAATTGAGTATCCTTCTAAGACTAAAGTTAGCCTTTTATACATCAGGCAACATGTCACATGCAAAGGCTTAATAGAGAATTTTGATAGTCAAAATATGAGTGTGAGTAGGTTTCTGTGTGGGTCCAAAAACAATCTAATGAAAACAGGTACATATCTGAAAGCCCTTTCTCAAATTTCAAACCACAATATCCACGTTTAAACTGCTGTCTGCTAAGCTAAATGTGAAATGTGTTTCTCAGTGATCATGTTCAGTAAAAATTATTTAGAATGCTTGCCTTATTCTGTACCCACAAGAAACACTGACAGCACCATATAACATTTCTGCTGTGAACTCTTCAGGCTCAACCCTCTCCTTAACTTCTTACGTAATATAAGAAATAGAACTGAGGGTACCAAATTCTTCCTCATATTCTTTGTAATGATACAGTGTTATAGAAAAAAATATTTGGTCAAATTTAAAAAATGCGAATATATTTTATGTGTGTGTGTGTGTGTGAGTTCAAGGCAAGTGACGGGTAAGCATTTTATTTTAATCGCAGACTAAAGGAAAATGGCAGTAGTGTTTTCTACATATGGAAGACATCATATTCCTTTGCTGTGTTTGTTCCAAATTTTTAATACAGTCAATCTTTGCCAACAGTGTATCAATACATTGTGAAGCATATATCAGATAGATTGCTTAGATATTAAATTACACAGGATTTCCTCTCCCCTATTTGCTGTGGATTATGTGGGTGAGATGTAGAGAGGTTAGAATGTGAACCAATTTTTTAAAAGATGCTCCAGTCACAGCTCATTGCAAATTTCATAGCATATTGATAGTGATAAAATATTTTTTTCATTAATCTCTTGACATTTGAAAGAGATAGTTAAGCTATGACTTGTGGTACAATAAATATATTTTTACAGAGCAATCTTCAGGACTGTCCCTTTCATATTGCATTGCTATTCCTTTGGAGATGAATTCCCTGGAAATAGGTGTATTCCTAGAAATGAAATCTCTGCAATTATTATTATACTGCAAGTGTGAATTACATTTTCCAATGCTGGTCATTCTTATCATCTTTTCTATTTTAATATGCTGCACAATTGTCTCAGCTATCTTCACTATCCTGCCACATGGTTTGTCAACTCTAAAGACAGTATCATAAGCAAATCTAAAATCTGTCTCCATGCCAAGAAACTCAAAAGGGATGAATGTCACATTATCGTGTAATTACTCACACCCTGCCATTAAATCATACCCAGAAAGTAAACTAACACATACTGTGAAGGAAAATATATACATATACATTTATCTTCAAGGTACATATAAGTGAAGTTAAGAATAGCAAGTTTAAACTTACCTATAGATACTTAACTTCATGATATTGCGGTTGCCGATAATCTGGATACAATATTTTGGCATGACGATATTAAAAAATGTGGTGGAATTCCCTTATAACATTTTCTAATCAATCAATTGTAATTGTTGATAACATGCTAAATCTTCGTAAAAGGCAACTATGCAGTACAAATGTGAAAAATGATAAAAATGCTTTTCAAGGTTTCTGAACATTAGAAATTGGGTGATATTTCTCAGATCATTTAGCAAGAAGTTGTGGAATGAAATTCTCTTATCTTAATCTACCCAGAGATTCTATTTCACCTTTAATCAATGATTAATCATGTATGAGAGCGAAATAAGGTTTCAATGTATCTTGATAATCAGGTGCACTTAAAGCAGAACTTTCTAAAATCGTCTATACCCTTCCATTAGTTTCAGGCTGTTCCACATCAGTATTTTCAAATTCTTCATTTTCTGGCTGTTAACATTCAGTTCCTGTCTACACTGGGGGTGACTGTTCCTAAGTTCTCATGCAAGTATCAACCAAATTATGGTTGGTGAGAAGGAATCAAAACTGGTGATCAGACTCTAAAACGGTTGGGTTTTATAAGTAATGATGGGGGGAATCCCTCCTTTTAGATGTAATGCCCTCACACACCCTTGCGGGTGTCATGCTTCATCATCGGGCATTGCTCCTCGTGGGGGAGGCACTGCAGTCCCTCATGGGCCCCGCGAGAGGGCTCTTCAGCGGAGTTCTTTTAAGGAGACGCCGCAGTTGTGCATGTGGGTGTGTGGGCCTAGGAAGGTGAGTGAGTGGGTGAGTTAAAATTACCAAACGGTACCCAGAACCTACATTTATTCGGGGGTCCGAGTGGTAAGTTAAAAAGGGTGTGAATCCTGGAGCTCCTCTCAAAAACAAATATAGAGGCCGGATGTACGACTAGCCGCTGCTCTCAGAATGGGTGCTAAGGTGAGTAAATCATACATAAAAGAAGGTCAACATGTTTCGCGCTCTTCGATGGTCCTTAAGGGATCCTGGGGCGCTTTGTCAGGACCGAAATGCAAGTGAAATAGATAAAAAGACAACAGGTTCCAGGAAGAAAGAAACCTGTGAACCTGCGATACCTTATTCTTAAGGAGTCTGAGCGTCCTTGCGCTGATAGGAACTCCCAATGTAGGTGCCTATCCCCAACCTAATAAAACAAAAATAGAGAGAGACACACAGATATATACACGAATGTTAAAATATTGCAAGATGCAAGGTAATCATTACTTCCATGCGGTGTGCTTGGCCACTATTGCATGCACACAAGGTAAGAATATAGTAATCTCATGCCGGGGTGTTTTAACAACAGTAAATAAAAGACATCCTACAGGGTGATGTTGACAATAGTGCACAAGGGTGGAACAGTATAGGTAAAGTCTCTAATAGAAAACCCTATAGTTCCCACATGCACATTGCCTGCTAGAAATGGTTCTGGCCCTATGAAGCCGAGTCAGGTATGCAGAGCTGGTATCAAGAGGTCCGTAATCAACGTGGTTGGACTAAAAGCACATGCTAAAGGTCAGGTGGTCTAGCGGTGCACTGCACTGTAGTGGTCATTGTAGTGACTGAGGTTCAAATAGTGGGGGGATTAGCGAGACGTTGTGATGTAGACTGCACATGACTAAACATAACTCGCGCGCTGCCCGTAAATGTAAAGGGGGCGCACATCCTTCAAACATACATATGCACACAAAAACATTCCAGTATTCCTACCCCTCTTTTTATCTATTTCACTTGCATTTCGGTCCTGACGAAGCGCCCCAGGATCACTTAAGGACCATCGAAGAGCGCGAAACATGTTGACCTTCTTTTAAGTATGATTTACTCACCTTAGCACCCATTCTGAGAGCAGCGGCTAGTCGTACATCCGGCCTCTATATTTGTTTTTGAGAGGAGCTCCAGGATTCACACCCTTTTTAACTTACCACTTGGACCCCCGAATAAATTTAGGTTCTGGGTACCGTTTGGAAATTTTAACTCACCCACTCACTCACCTTCCTAGGCCCACACACCCACATGCACAACTGCGGCGTCTCCTTAAAATAACTCCGCTGAAGAGCCCTATCGCGGGGCCCGTGAGGGACTGCAGCGCCACCCCCACGAGGAGCAAAGCCCGATGATGAAGCATGACACCCGCAAGGGTGTGTGAGGGCATTACATCTAAAAGGAGGGATACCCCCCATCATTACTTATAAAACCCAACCGTTTTAGATTCTGATCACCAGTTTTGATTCCTTCTCACCAACCATAATTTGGTTGATACTTGCATGAGAACTTAGGAACAGTCACCCCCCAGTGTAGACACGTTGTTCTTTGGGAGCGCGGGTACTGGACCTTTTCTTTTTCCAAATAGCTCCCGGTCCCCAATTCTTTTTGTGTGATGATTTAAGAACGGCAGCTAGCCGTGGGACATCTAGTGTATCCATTCCCCTTTTCTTTCCCAGAAATTCCACTTTCGTGTGCACCCATACACTACACCACACTCAGAGTAGTTGTACGGTGGCACTCCTATCACTCAATATGGACACCCCGGGATTGAGTTTTGACGAAGACACCGTGGCGGAGATTCTCCGGGCACCATCACTGTTGGCTGAAGATGGTAGCGCAGCAACAGGGAGCAAAGTAGATGACTGGAAGACGTTGCAGTCATTGAGGAGCTACAGATCAAGACAGCCCTCCATGGGATAATCATGACGGAATACCTACAGGTCAATATTGCACCCAATGGTCTCCTAGTTACGCTTTCACCAAGAATTTTCCTGGAAGATCTTACCTTTCGTACTGAATGGTCAAAGATCGCATGGAAATGTACACGGGATTGGCTCGTGCTAATCATAAACACGGCCAAACGCCTATCTGATGAACTCCTTATACAGATAACGCTAGCTGAAAATGGTCTGAAAGCTGGGATCTCAATCACGGCATACAAATCAAGACTTGCCGAAATTAATGAAGAATTGAACGAGCACAAAGAATTTCTTACTAAACAGAAGATAACCAAACTTCAAAAGGATGTCAAAAGCTTCAATAAAGAGAAAGTATATCCGTACATCAAGGAAGATTATGTAATCCAGAACTATGATACTTCCTCTGATGAGGGTAGCAGTAACCAATCTTACAGATCTGGATCCTTTGGTAGTGACTCGAGCTATGAAGGAAGAAGTTACACACCACGCGCCAGAGCGACACAGAGACAATTTCGACCTCCACTGTTCCAGAATTTCCCGCAGCCAACATTCCAACCGCCAGTATACCCAGGACAATGGATGGGACCCCACCGATTTGGAACATACCGCAGGGACACCATCTACCACCACCACAATACCACCAATTCCCGAACCCCCCTTTTTACAACAGAGGGAGGGGCAAAGGAAGAGGCAGAAGAAGAGGAGGATCCAAGACGGTCCAGTGGCAAGAACCGGAACCAATGATACTGCGGAGTAAGACAATGGGGCAGAGATCTTAGTGGTCAATCTGTCCTCCAGACAGTTGACAATGGGCGAAACCAAACTCTTGGAGAAGGGTTTGGGTTTTGTGCCTACGCCAACCGAAGATCCTTTCCGTCTTCACCAAGAACTTCACCAATTCTTCAGAAAAGTAAGACTGAAGGCCTTTTTCCAGAACAAACCTGAAATCCCGCCCACAGAGACCGGCCTCAAGAGACAATCCAAGTTCACACCGACAGCCGCGATGACTCCTAATGAAGTCTTGACATTTGAACAGGCTATCCTCAAGGACGTGGCGGCGATGAACCAGAAACGCCCTTTTGACAACCTCTCTAAAGAAGAAAGGACTCTTCTCAAATCTATCACTGAAAATACCAACATCATTCTGAAACCAGCAGACAAAGGCGGTGCTATTGTCATTCAGGATATTGTCACTTACGATGCCGAATGCAAACGCCAACTGACGGACACCAAATACTACCAGCCTATCACTGAAGACCCCACAACACGCCTCGTCACCCGAATAAGGAGCCTAGTCAACGAAGCGGCCACAGAAGGTTGGATCTCACGCCAGGAGGCAGACTTCCTCATCAACGAGGACCCGCTGACCCCTTACTACTATACTCTACCCAAGATCCATAAAGGAATCAACCCACCACCGGGCCGCCCCATTGTGTCAGGGATCGAATCGGTCCTAGAACCACTCAGCAAGTTCTGTGATTTCTACCTCCGTCCCTTGGTGAGCAAAACCCCATCCTATCTCAGGGACACCACAGAGGTACTCAATTTGATAGAAAACTTTTCTGAATCAGGAACCATCGACCTGTTGGTCACCTTAGACGTGGAGGCTCTGTATACTAACATTCCCCAGGATGCAACCCTGGATGTACTAGAGTCAACCCTGCGGAATATCGAACCATGGCCTTATGAAACCCCGGTATCCTTCATTTGTGAATGCGCTTCCATAGCGCTCAAAGAAAATTTCTTTGCTTTTAAATCACAACTATACCATCAAGTACAGGGCACCAGTATGGGAAGCACCTTCGCTCCCAGCCTGGCCTGCCTTTACATGGCTGATTTCGAGGAGAAGCACATCCTTGGGGAATCTAATCCGTATCAACAGAACATCTTGATGTGGCGTCGCTTTATCGACGATATCATCCTATTCTGGAGAGGGGATGAGGAACTTTGTGCTACGTTCTGCGGTTGGATCAATACCCTGGACCCCTTCTTAAAATTTACAAGTACCAGGTCACGGGACAGTATCCCTTTCCTGGATTTGCTCATATCTCTGGACAACGGTTCCTTGCATACAACCAACTACAGGAAGCCCACAGACAGAAACAGTCTCCTCATATACGAGAGTCACCATCCCAAAGCACTGAGGAATAACTTACCAGTCGGACAATTCCTACGTCTCCGTAGGAATTGTGACACCATCACTGAGTTCGAAAAACAATCAGAGATTCTAACAGACAATCTAAGGAAGCGTAACTACCCCAGTAACATCATATGCCAGGCACACAAGAGAGCAAGAAATAATCCGAGAGCTGCCCTCCTAGAAGTCAGGGATAAGCCCAAATCGGAAGCCATTACCTGTGTCACCACATTCACGCCAATTTCCAACCAAATACAGAAAGTGGTTAGGAAATACTGGGACATTCTGAGGACTGGCACTTTTTCACCCGGTCCCCCTCCACTGTTTGCATTTAAGCGCACGCAGAACCTGAGGGACCACCTAGTCCATACCCGTCCTAAAGCCCCGCTCACGAGACAACCAACTCTCTGGGCCTTACCACCTGTAGTAGGTCATTTCCCCTGCGGTTCCTGCGCTGCCTGCGCTGAAACCACAGCCTCAAAACAGATCGATCTTGGTCTAACCACACCCTGGCGACAAACTAGACACACTAACTGCAACACCAAGAATTGTGTCTACACCATTGTATGCCCTTGTGGCAAGAGGTACATTGACCAGGCAGGTCAAGATTAGAACTGGCAAGCACAAAAGTACAATACGACGTGGGAAAACTAACACCAAATTGCTCGCTCACTTCATGGAACTAAAACACACTGCTGACAGTATAAGGTGGACAGTAATCAACTCTAATCCTAGCTGGACCAACAGAACCCTCTTCAGACTGGAACAACGCTGGGTGCATAGACTAAGATGTGACACGGAGGGACTCAATGACGAAATTCCGTGGGCAGAATTAATGAATTAACTTTCTGATGCACTTAATTTGTTCGTGTTATGAAAAGAATATGAGCAAAACAGAACCATACTGTCCCGCTATACCCAGCAGGATGTTGCTACTAGGGCGTCATCCCTGAGTACCTGGGGTCTGTATTACATACTGAACGCCAATGACCTTGATCCACCATTGACTTGGCACAGACCATCATCCTTGACAATGGGATTGCCCCCCCTTTTTTTCTAGTACATATCCGTACACTACTATGGCGTTCCATCAGCACACAGCCACCAATTTCCTCCTCTGTAACTACAGTCCACGAGTTGATTGGCATTTATGTAAGAGCATGAATCTTGCTTTATTAATTAATAAGACACCCCAGCTATAACACCCATCTTGATGATGGGTAGGCACAAACGCTGTGTTATGATCCAATGTCATTCTCTATGACCCCATGCTAAGATGGCCGCCGCATTTACACATTGCAGTAAGAGACACTCAACCCTCCCTGAACACTTTCCCTACGCAGTGCGTAATCGCGCCTGTACCCGCCCACTCATCCCGGTCTGGCAAGCTTTGGCGGAGGATATAAGCAGGCATCCTGTTTGAAGGATGTGCGCCCCCTTTACATTTACGGGCAGCGCGCGAGTTATGTTTAGTCACGTGCAGTCTACATCACAACGTCTCGCTAATCCCCCCACTATTTGAACCTCAGTCACTACAATGACCACTACAGTGCAGTGCACTGCTAGACCACCTGACCTTTAGTGGCCAAGCACACCGCATGGAAGTATTGATTACCCTGCATCTTGCAATATTTTAACATTCGTGTATATATCTGTGTGTCTCTCTCTATTTTTGTTTTATTAGGTTGGGGATAGGCACCTACATTGGGAGTTCCTATCAGCGCAAGGACGCTCATACTCCTTAAGAATAAGGTATCACAGGTTCACAGGTTTCTTTCTTCCTGGAACCTGTTGTCTTTTTATCTATTTCACTTGCATTTCGGTCCTGACGAAGCGCCCCAGGATCCCTTAAGGACCATCGAAGAGCACGAAACATGTTGACCTTCTTTTATGTATGATTTACTCACCTTAGCACCCATTCTGAGAGCAGCGGCTAGTCGTACATCCGGCCTCTATATTTGTTTTTGAGAGGAGCTCCAGGATTCACACCCTTTTTAACTTACCACTCGGAACCCCCGAATAAATTTAGGTTCTGGGTACGGTTTGGTAATTTTAACTCACCCACTCACTCACCTTCCTAGGCCCACACACCCACATGCACAACTGCGGCGTCTCCTTAAAAGAACTCCGCTGAAGAGCCCTATCGCGGGGCCCGTGAGGGACTGCAGCGCCACCCCCACAAGGAGCAATGCCCGATGATGAAGCATGACACCCGCAAGGGTGTGTGAGGGCATTACATCTAAAAGGAGGGATACCCCCCATCATTACTTATAAAACCCAACCGTTTTAGAGTCTGATCACCAGTTTTGATTCCTTCTCACCAACCATAATTTGGTTGATACTTGCATGAGAACTTAGGAACAGTCACCCCCCAGTGTAGACACGTTGTTCTTTGGGAGCGCGGGTACTGGACCTTTTCTTTTTCCAAATAGCTCCCGGTCCCCAATTCTTTTTGTGTGATAACATTCAGTTCCTACCTTGACAGTGTCATAGACAAGCAGGGCTGCACAGACACAGATATCAAGGAAAGAATTGGCAAAGCAAGGGCTCCCTTTATTCAGTTAAAGAAGATCTGGAGGTCCAAGGACTTTACGCTGTGAACCAAGATCAGGCTTTTTAACACCAATGTAAAATCAGTCCTTCTTCATGGAGCAGAAACTTGGAAGACAACAGTGCCCACCACCAACAAAGTCTAGACCTTCATCAACACCTGTCTGAGGAAAATCATCCAAATCCGCTGGCCTAACACCATCAGCAACAACAACCTATGGCAGGAGACTTTCCAAATCCCTGCTAATGAAAAAATCATGAAAAGACGCTGGGGCTGGATAGGTCACATCCCCCACAAGCCTGGCTTAAGCACCACCAGGCAAGTCCTCAGCTGAAAGGGAAAAGGAAAAGAGGAAGGCCAAGAAACACCTGGCACTGAGGCCGTAAGGACTGACTGCAAGTAGATGGGTTATACCAGTAGTCAGATTGAAAGAAAAGCCCAGGACAGAGATGGCTAAGAGTCTTGGTTGCTGGCTTATACCCCAGGAGGTGTAGTAGGCATAAGAAGAAGAAGAACATTTGGTGCCACACCTCCTCCTCATTACCTGGCACATATGGTGTTCAACTTAGATTTGGTTGAGATGCTCACCATTAAGTAAATCTTAATGTCAGTGTCTAATACAGGATGTGTAACCCTTACCAACCTTTACTACATATATTGAAAACATCTACACAACATTTAGTCCATTAGGCACTAAGGCTCTCAATGTACTTACAAACATATAAAAAGGACTAGCAGGTGTGTGATATATGTAAATTATACAGATTCCTGGAATTTAACATAAGCTGTTGGATAGGTAGTGTAAGAAATTGGATTGTTGGTTGACTTGGGTGTTGTAGTGTTGTGTAGTTTAGCAATAGCAGGATCCCTCTGGGCCCGGGCGGACTCCATAGAATAGTGAAGTAAGTGATTGGGTGTGGTAAAAAAACTCATGACGTAGTATGGGCAGTTAACGGTTACACTCTAAAGAATAAAAATGCGTAATACCGAGCTCCATGTGTGGTGTGATCATTTACATGTACCTGGGCTGGGGAGGATGCTACAACTGGCGATGAGATAGGGGATTACATAAACCTTGCAACCTGAAGAACTGAGAGTGTTCTCCCAGAGAGTATGCCGTGGCCCAGCAAGCTGCTTATGTGTGCCGTGTGTGCCTCTGTGAAAGTGAAAATTGACAATTGGATCCAAGGTGCTATAGACCAATATCGCTGATCGATTCCACAGTCAAGGTGTTGGGGAGAGTGGTACTCAGCAGACTGACTGAATGGATCGAGGAGCATAATGTCCTGTCAGACCTGCAATATGGTTTCAGGAAAGGCAGAGGTACCTTGGACCAGTGCCTTAACCTCTATCTCTTAATAGGGAAATACACAATGGCCAAGAAGGGGACTTTACATCTTGCCTTTATGGACCTTTCTTTGGCATTTGACCGGGTGAATAGATCTAAGCTCTGGGACCTGTTATTAGAAATGGGGATGGATAAGAACATCGTATATTTTCTTGTTGACTTGCACAGGGACCTATCGGCAGCAGTAAGGTTCGATCAAAAGGGTAATCTAACGCAGAAGATAGACATTGCAAGAGGAATTAGACAAGGCTGTATTTTGGCGCCCTTGCTATTTACCCTTTATATTAATCATCTCGAACCGGTTTTATGTGGAGCTGCTAAAGATGTTCCCCGCATAAGGAACAGATTGATTCCAGCTTTGCTTTACGCAGACGACGCTGCGCTCCTAGCACGCACAGCTGTGGGCCTACAGCACCTGCTGACCGCCTTCACTAATTTTATGGGCTCATTAGACTTAAATGTAAATTTGTCTAAATCACATATTATGAGCCTGGGAGGGAAGTCAAAGATACCAAAAACGTTTTGTTGTGGCGGGACTGAAGTAACTAGGGTCTCCACATTCCCGTACCTGGGCGTTTTATTTGATGATAGGTGTTCATGGGCCCCGCAAAGGAGGGCAAAGAGAAATGCTATGGCTCGTTCAACAGGTGCGATACTTGATTTTGCCCGGAGGCTGAGCGCAAAGCCTGTGAAGGCTATGCTGAACATATTCAAGGCTAAGAGTATTGCTATCGTTAAGTATGGCTCCGAAATTTGGGGTTATAGTAATAATTGTACTGAGTTACAAATTGTTGAAAATAAATTTTTAAGAACCTTGCTCTCAGTCCCCCAATCCACATCTTCGTATATTATTCATCAGGAGATGGGTATTGGTTATGTGGTGGATTCGATTAAAATGTCGCCCATTCTCAAATGGATCTCGATCTGGTCCAACCCGGAGCTGGTGTTAAATAAGGAGATTATACGAGATTGCATGGCCCTAGATAGGGCCAGCAATATACCGTGGTTGAGACATTTGAAAAGCACAGCTGAGTTATTAGGCCGCCCAGCCTTGTTTGACAACCCTGAAAAATATGCAAAAAGACCTTTTGTAGGCCAAGAACTCGTTTCTGTGCATAGCGTCATCAGAAAGAGAGGCCGCAGAATTATTGAAACCTACGGTCCGTGCCCATCAGTTCCTAAAAACTTCTTATTTTATGGAGCTTATTTGGATATTGTCACCAAGCCTCAGCACCGTTTTTTCCTGACACGATTTAGGTTTAATTATCTACATCTCTTGTTGGCTGACCCTCCAGGCTGGGCAAAGACAGAGGACCTGGGGCCATGCTCTTGCGATTGTTTCTCAAGGCAGGACACCATGCATTTTGTCCTTTTTTGTGATAATTACTTAGCCATACGTAGGCGTTATATCCTTCCTATCTTAAAGAGCAAAGGTTTCCTGCAGGCTAGACCGGCGCTCATATATTTGCAGATGTTGAGTAGTCCCTGGGAAACTTTTAGCATTGCGAGCTTTTTAGCAGCAGCAGTTAGATTAAAGAAACAAAAAAGAGAAATAGCGAGCGAATAGGATTAGGCAATCAGAACCTTTTATGTATCATTAACCTACTGTGTATGAAATGTTTTTTTTATACTGTTTGAATCTCATAGTGGCACATGTATATTCAGACTTGGGATTACGTTTTAATTATGATTGATTTTATCTATACATTTCCAGTTTTGAAATGTGATGGGTATTTTTTAACATGCTTTTATGGTTTTAAATAACCGAATAAAGTGATTTTTGACTTGACTTGACAATTGGAGTATGTGGAGTCAAAGCACCACTCCAGCCAGTGGAAGGCATGTGAAGAAAGTGAGGGCCTTACAGAATGTTTGGTTGTTGTTGGCTATAAATTTGCTGGTAAAGTTGAGACAAGAGATACTGCGCCACAGCCTAACAGAGAGCCATTATTAATACAGTACCACAACGCTAAAGGCAGTGACTACCAGGTACAGAGAAACGCTAAAGGCAGTGATAGTCGAGTGCAAGGAAACACTAAAAGCAAAAACATTTCTGAAGTAAAGAAATGCTAAAGGCAGTAGAAACCAGGTACAGTGCAAAGAGGTGAGAGTGTTGAAGATCCCGTGCAAGAAATAAAGCCCCTACTCACCACCAAAGAAGAGGACTGCGCCTCACAACCAGAGAGCCAGCGCAATGACCCGAATGTTAGCACATGGCTAGTGCTCAACAAAGGTGCTGATCCGAGTGGGCAGCATATGCTCCAGACAGCAGAAAGTGCCACAGGTTATGGTGCTGCTGCGTTCCAAAAACCGCCGCCTCCATTCGAAGAAGCAGAAAATTGGTGATAGATGGAGCCCCTGGATCGAATCCTTTGATAATTCATTGATGCACTGGAAGAAGCAAATGACAAAAAGATCATTAAGTATCTAAACAATTTGGCTGGTGAAGGAGTAAAAGAAGTGATAAAGAAAATACCACATGGTGATGAAGTGACGTGCCACATCAAATCAAAGAGGTGTTAAACACCAGGTTCAATCCAATGCCAAATGTCGACTATGAAAGGTACATTTTCAGTCAAGAAAGGCAGAAAGCTAGTGAAATGATGAATGAGTTTGTAGAAATACTTGATTTGCTCATCAAGCATTGCAAGTTCAATGAGTTCAATGATAAAGAGGCCATACGTCTCAGGGTAATAGATGGTTGTCTCTCTGATTCCTTCAGATGATGAATGCTGAAACAGACACTCAGCTTAGAGCAATTACTCAGGCTGCTAGAACAGAAGAAAGAGCTTACAGACAAGCCACTAACATGGAGGCTGGAATTGCCCAAAATGAATCAGCGCTGAGTGTGAAAAGTAAGCCAAAGCACAACGTAGAAGGGCACAAAATAATGTCTCCTGAGAACAGAAGTTGTGTTTTTGATGTGAATTTTCCTTACCACATGAAGGTAAATGTCCCACCATTGGACAGATATGCAAAGGCTACGGGAAGGAGACCCATTTTGTAATGGTTTGCAAAGGTAAGATATAGTGCATCACGTTGAGAAAACAAAATGGATGCCAGAAGGTTCGAAAGACATTCCAACCACACCCACAAGGCCAAGCTAAAACATCAGTTGAGGTAAGTAGAAAGTGAACGACGTCGATTGTCATCAAATTCCTCGTCTAAAAGTTTGTCACCATCATTCTCAAACGACAGTGATGAAGAATAGCGTGTGATGTCAATGTCGATCCCTAGCCAACATGCGCATGTAGGATTAGCTTCTTACAAGGAAGAATGCCGGTCGAAGCGAGATCGACAAGTTAAAATGCGAAATTCATTTGGACACTGTCCCAAAATCACTCTGAAGGTGAATGGGTGCGCCATACCTTTTATCATAGACAGTGGCGTGATGATAAACATTATGCCAGTAGAAGAGTACAAGAACTGTCTCCAGTGCTCCGTTTAACCCTGTTGAAAACCAATGTGTATATGAGGGCTTCTTTGACGCCACTGCAAAGTCAAGGTTCATTTATAGCAACGGTGAAGCATAAAAAGACAAAAGTCCAAGCAGCATTTCATGTCCTGCTAGGCACTTAATAAAGTGCATGCTTACTCAGTTTCAGCACTGCTGCTGACATGGGACTGATTTCTCTAAATTACAATGGCAGTGCCAATCATGAGATAGTAAATCAGTTTCCATGCTTGTTTCATGGACTAGGAAGACTTAAGAAAATGAAAGTGCAACTTCACATAAATGAGGACATCTGTCCTGTTGCTCAACGACATCGTTGAATTGCAGTTCATTTACAAGAGGCTGTTGAGAAAAAACTTGAGAAGTTAATAAAGCATGACATCATTGAGTGATCCACTGGTCCGACACCATGGGTGTCACCCATAGTTGTAGTGCCTAAGAAGGATAGCAGAGGAGCCATGCACATCTGCGTTGATATGCGCCAAGCTAACAAGGCGATTGAAGGGGAACAGCATCCAGGTCCGCATTTGCTGACATAATAACGCAGGTGAATCGAGCCAAAGTCTTTTCTCGCCTTGATTTGAGCAACGGGTATCACCAACTAGAACTAGAAGAAAATTGCAAAAACATTACTACCTTTATGACTCATATTGGCTTGTTTAGCTATAAAAGACAATGTTTCAGAGTGTCATCATCTGCAGAATTTTTAAAGATGTCATTAGTCGCATAATCCAGCCAGTTAGAAGTGCTTTCAATTACAATGATGATATACTGGTTTTGGGGCCAGACGAAAGGAACATGATAAAGCTCTGACACAAGTGCGTCATATACTTGCGAATGCAGGTCTCACTTTAAATGCAGCAAAGTGTGTGTTTCATGACCAATTCTCAAGTTCTTTTGTCATAACTTTTCTGATGGGGAAATGACTCCAGATAAAGTAGAGGCTTTGTCATCCACTTCTCCCTCACAAAATGTAATTATGCTTCGTTCCATCCTTGGTATGGCCAGTTACTGTTCAAGGTACATACGTGACTTTGCCACTGTAAGTGCCCCATTGAGAGACTTAAAAAAACAAAATGTTCCATTTCGATGCTCACTTGAATGCGAACAAAGCTTCAAGAAAATCAAACATGCGATTGGGAATGCCACTGAAATCGCATATTTTGATCCTAAACTACAAACGGAGATTGTTGGTGAAGCCAGTGCAGTGGGGTTAGGTGCCACACTTGCCCAGCACAATGTACATCCTAATGCACCAAGACACATTGTTGCTTATGCTAGCAAGATTTTGTCACTGACAGAACGTGCTTATTTGCAACCTGAAAAAGAAAGCCTCACTGTGGTGTTGGCTTGTGAACATTTTAATGTGTTTCTGTATGGAAAGCACTTCACAGTTGTCACCGACCACCAAGCATTAATCACCATTTTTAGTAATCCTAAAGCCAAGATGCCTCCTCGCATTGAGAGGTGGGGGTTGTGACTGCGGAAGTATGATTATACAATTCTGCATTGTCCAGGAAAAGATCAAACCCCGGCTGACTACTTCTCACATGTACCAATACCATCATGGCACCACTTCTAAAGTGGCTGATGCTTATGTTAACTTCATTGTAAAATGCAGTACTCTTGCTGCCATATAAGTGGAACAAATCATTGCTGCCACAAGCACTGACAGAGATTTTCTAATACTCAAAGACATTATTACACATCAATTTTGGAGAAGACATACTCAACATCTTTAAGATGACTTTGACTACCAGAAATTCAAAAATGTGCAGGAAGAATTTCAGTTACCTCAGAAGGCATTATATTACGAGGATCGAGAATTGTTATACCAGAGAACTTGAGACAACAAGTCTTTGAACTGGCACATGAGGGACATTGTGGAGTTGTTGCTACTGAACGAGCTCTATGGGACCGAGTGTGGTTCCCTTGTCTCGATGAAAGAGTTGAAAAGGAATTAAGGGCATGTCATTTGTGCAACTGCTTGTTATCCAAAACAACCCTGCATCCGTTAAACATGTCTCATGTTCCAAAGCATGCATGGGAGACGATTGCAATTGATGTGGACCCATTGACAATGATCATCACCTACTAGTAGTTGTTGATGAATAACCCATTTTCCACTTGTGGAAGATGTCTCTTCAACCACTCATGGCAGATTTATTGAGAGACTAGAAAGTATTTTTGCAACCTGTGGTGTTCCTTCGATTTTGAAATCTGACAATTGCCCGCCTTTCAATGTCAAGAATTTTAAGATTTTCTCACTCCCCTAAACGCCAATCATCAGAAAAGCACATCTCTCTGGTGAAATGTGTAATTGAGTGATTTATGTGCACCCTCAAGAAGATCGTTCAGCACGCTGCGCTGGAAAGACTTGAACCCAAATCAGTTCTTCACTCTACTCTTCGTGCATTTAGGCCAACTCTCCATTCTACCACAGGTGAAAGCCCTGCCACCTTAATGTTTGGGAGAGCCATGGGAACCAAACAGCCACAATGGACCACTGAAAGATCAATTGACATTGATAAACTGTGCATTACTGATTCGTCTCACAAATGCAAAATGAAGACCAATGCAGATTTATGCCACTGTGCTCAGAGTACTGTATTCAAAAGAGGAGACCAAGTCATTGTCAGGCAGAAACGGAAACGCAAGTCTGATGCTCCTTTTGATGCTGACCCACTGAGGGTTGTGACTAGCAAAGGACACGTGGTGACTGCTCATCATCCTGGAAAGTTCTTCACAAGAGATTCTTCTTATTTCAAACACCTGTCTCCAGGTTTGCTGACTGCAGATGTTCAGAGTGAGACCCTTCCATCTGGGTGTCAGGAGAGCCCAAAGACTGCACTTGTGCCTGTGTCACCGGTGCCTGCCACGGATGTCTCTCCTATGTCTCCTCAACCTCACGTAACGAGATCTGGAAGATTGGTGCGAGCTTCTCGAAGACTCATTGAAGAGTTATGATGTATATATGAATTGTTTGTGTATGTTTTATTTAACAAGGGGGAAGATAAAGTGTTGTGCACGCTAGAGATAGCAGGACCCCTCTGGGCCCTGACAGACTCCGTAGAATAGTGACGTAAGTGATTGGGTGTGGTCAAGAAATTCATGACAGTACGGGCAGTTAACGGTTACACTCAGAAGAAGAAAGACGTGTAATACCAAGCTCCATGTGTGGTGTGATCATTTACATGTACTCCGACTGGGGAGGACGCAACAGGTGTGAGCCATGGTCAAGCAGCAACCACAATTCTTGTCTGGGTAAGGCACAAGCAAACTCTAATTTAACCTTTGCTCAATCCTCTGGTAGCTTGGCACAGAGCAGTCAGGCTTAACTTGGAGGCAATAGGTAAATAAAGTATTTGTGCAACACTTCAAACACTAACACAGTGAAAAACCCACTACAAAAAGAACCCTCAATAGTATTAAAGAAATAGAGTGATTTTTAGTAAATAAAACAAGACCGAAATGACACAAATCCAATTAGTAGAACTGGAGGTATTTGAATTTTAAAGATTTTAGAGAAAATAGCGCCAAAATGCACAAAGCACCAACTGTGGAGATCTGGTTGCGCCGGACCCGGACAAAGTCACAAGTTCAGGCTGAGCAAGATGGAGCGCAAGCCGGCTACAGGGACCGAGTTAGGCCTACTGAATAAAGTACCTTAAATCAGCTGAAGCGATGCATCGGGTCTGAGACGCAGTGAGGCTGCGGTGTGAGGACCTATTGCATCAACGTTGGGGATCCTGTCAATGGGGCTTGTACTGCGAAGTCCGGGATCAGGGATGCAGTGTGCAGTGGGGGGGACGTCTTGGTTCTAAAGAGCTGAGAAGGCCTGCACCAAGGGTGTGTCGTGCAGCAGCAATTCAGAAGGTGATGCAGGTTGCGGTGAGGATGCGTGTCCAATCATCGCAGCAGCGGAGATGTGTCAGTTCTGCTCGCGGTTGAGCTGCTTAGCAGGGGAGATGTGATTGGTTCCGCTGGATCCACAGAGGCTGGTAAAGCACCTTAAGCCCACTTCCAAGGGTCCAGGACTGGGGTGGCACAACTTAGCAGGGTAGACTCACAGATGGCAGAGTCTAGGAGCAGAGGAAAGATTGTTGAAAGCCTGTTATGTCCCTGAGGCGTCAGATCAGAAGGCCAGCCAACTAGCCCTTGGAGTCACTCTGGGCTCAAGAGATGCAGGTGCAGTCCTTCTCATTCAGGCAAGTAGGAAGCAGGTCAGCACAGCAAAGCATGAGTTCAGCAGAGTGCAGCCCAGCAAGGTGGCAGTCCTTGTAGCAGCACAGTAGTCCTTCTTCCTGGCACATTATCTACAGGTCTAGAAGTATACTGAAATGGTGGTGTCTGAGGTCTAGTAAAAAAAACTGTTGTACCTTTGATGTGGTGGTGAAGCTTCTAGAGGTTTCCCTTTGAAGTCTCCCAGCATTGTGCCTTCCCTGCCCTTCCTCCAGACTAACTACACAGGGTATGCAGCCCTTTGTGTGGAGACAAGACACCACCTTTTCAGGTGTAAGCGAAGCTGGGCCAAGCTTCTCCATCCCATCCTGCCAGCGTTGGCCCAGGAAGTCACACATAAGCTCCCATTATGTGTGGCTATCTTGGAGGAATACACAAAGCCCAACTGCCAAATACACACAGCCATGTGAATAGAGACATGCTGCAAGCACCAAATGGCTAGGGCAAAAGAATGCCAACTTTCTAAAAGTGATACAAAAGGGGATGATGGACGGAACGTTTGAGCCAATCAAACACTCACCCCCAGTCAACTGATCTGGGTTTAATCCATCATCATTCTTTAGCTCACTCCACCACCCCACTTCAGACATGGCCATATGCAAATCAGTCTGACCCTGTGCCTCATGGGAACAGTCCAGCCCGAACTGCCAAGCCATGTCTTCCCTGGACCGGAAAAAAGCATCCTAGGACCGGTTTCTGGCATTTCAGCCGTCATCAGCCAGGCTTGCTTGAATCCAGTGGCAAAGTGAGCAAGGGACCCACGTCTGGGCATACCCCCGCCAACTTAGGGGCGACCAAAGCGATACAAAAGGGGATGATGGACGGAACGTTTGAGCCAATCAAACACTCACCCCCAGTCAACTGATCTGGGTTTAATCCATCATCATTCTTTAGCTCACTCCACCACCCCAGTTCAGAGTGTTTGATTGGCTCAAACGTTCCGTCTAGATATGCCAATTGGGTACATGCCAATATTACCATGTTTAGAGGAGAGAGCACATGAACGTTAGCACTGGTAGGCAGTGGTAAAGTGCTCAGAGTCCTAAGGCCAGCAAAAACAAAGTCAGACACAAATGAAGGAGGAAGGCAAGAAGTTGGGGGGAAGACCACCCTAAGGCTGACAGGTTCAACGGGTAGGAAAAGATTTGTCTTTTGAAGGTGTACAGACATCTTACCGTCCAGGAGATAGAGATTAGATTATATGTGGTAAAATTTTTATGAGCCCTGGACCTTCGAAGAAAATCTCGATCTCTCTACCTGGAAACATTTGCTCACTTACTGAACAGTCTTAATAGCACTTTTCAGTTCCGAGGTGGATTCTATTTTGGATTATTCAAAAATAAAATAGTGATTTCCCTTTTCTAAGTGTCCTTTGATTGGGTGGTGTTAATCAGTGATTTCAAACTGATTTTTGAGAGCAAATCCATGGAACATCTGCTAATAGGGTTTTTTTTCTAGGCAAGACCATTTCACGAACATTTGGTGCCAGCATGTTAGACCTAACGTTACAGAAAGGGGCTTCACAAGAGGTACTTATTTTTTAGTCCGATTGTGTTGACTTCAGAATAGATTGTGTGGCCTATATCGGAAATTAGTCAGAATTTTTCAATTAAAAAATGTCTTTTCCTAATGGGTTAAATATTGCCAATTTATCTTGTCATCCATATCCATTCATTGCATTTGTATTTCCTTCAATAAATTTGTAAACGTATGAGCTGTGTCCTTGTCTGTCCTACTCTGTGCCACCAAACTCTGTAAATGACCACCCAAGTAAACTGCAACCACGCTCTCCCGGCTCATGTCGATTCTGCTATGTAGAGTTCCCAGTTGTCTTTGGGGGTTAAGTCCCAAGATAGTAGTGCCTAAAATAAAACGAAGAAAGTAAATTAAATTGAGATCTTGGCAGCATCAAGATATAAGGCAGTACACTGCATGTGTGGCAATACATTGAGGCACAGTGGCACACACTTTTGCATTTACTATACAACTTCTTTGCTAGGGCAAGACACTTTGGAGTGCTTCAAAAACAACACCATGAGAACTAGAGGATTCAGGATCTATTCAAAAAGTAATATTTCCAAATTGAAAGCAGTTGCATGGGTTCTTTAAAATACCTCTCTGCTGCTTTGCAATTCAAGGGACAATGAAATAGTATGAGTTCAAAATCCTTTTCTTCTTTTGAGGAATGTGTTTAGGGTTAACTACTTTAAAAAGCTCCATAAGGGGTGAATCCGGACATTTTGGATGAAGCCTGGAGATATCCATGCCATTCAGCGGGGTGTTTCTCCAAAGAAATTAAAGGAATTAAGCAAATCAGGATGCGGATCCATTTTTACAATAAAGCCACTTTATATGAATCTGACATCAATCTAATCGGCATTGATAAGACAACCCAAACAAATATTAGGTAGCAAACCAAGCTGTGCATTGCACTGTGAATTGTAAATCCATTTTTTTCCTATTTTGCTTATACCGTGACAGCACAGTGGTTTTGCTCACCTTCAAATTTTAACCTCATGCTTTTTAGCCTATTTATAAAGAGCTGGCCTGATCGACAATCTGCCTTAAAGGGAGAGGTAAAATATTTGAGATACAAACTCAATTTGTTTTGGAAGATAAAGTTATTCCACTTCTGCTGCTTGAAGACACAGGGAATTATTCTTAAGCTATTTTTCATAAGTAAGTGTGACTTACTCCTGGAAATACAGGAATACGACTCACCTATTCGGTTGTAAAACATACAGAAAAGGATTAATTAATTGGACATAGTGTTTATTACAAAAAAAACTGAATTTAATGCAAAACTGTTGGACCTAGGAAAAATCAAGTATCTAACTCTCTTTATCTCGCTTTCAGTCACGCTGTGTGGAAGGCACTTGAGACCATGTTGTGAATCTGTGCACTTCCACAGGCCACAGCTGTATGTTTATTTTAATGCAACTGAAGTGGTAGATTAAAGTTTTGAGATGGCTCTTGCATGGTGCAATGTGAGACAAAAAGTAGTGCCTGTTCACTATGGAGGCGTATGAGTACAGTGCAAAATTGTGTTGCACAGGGCGAAAGTCCTCAAATATCTTAGTGAATATAAATCAGACACATTTAACTCTGAAGCTGGTGCATGAGCTGCTATCAGCACAGCTCAGAAACTGAAAAAGGCAAGCACTTCTCACCCTCTCTGAACTGTGCTGTCTGGAGCTCATACACTAACTCAGAAAAGTTCTGAGTCAAATGTATGCGCTAGAGTAATCTGGCATCAGGTAACTAAGAGAATGGGTTGGCACAAAAAAATAACACAAGCGACCCCCCTGTGGGAGGCGGAGCGGCTCGGCAGATTGAGCAGCTGCCCCGGGTTCGACAGATGGGACATGATTGGTATTGCCACAGTAGGCGCCCTGTGGAAAAGAGACAGAGGGGCCGATTCCGATTCGGGCCGGAAATCTCTCCGACCGAGCCGGACCCGGAGAGATTTCCGACCGAATCGGACCCGTGCAGCCCGACCGAACGAGTACGATGCGCACGTATGCCATCGGACTCGAGTCGGTCGGACTCCCATTGAAGTCAATGGGAGCCTGTCGTACAACGCGTACGCGGGCTCCCATTGACTCAATGGGTGCGAGGCGGACAAGGGCGCCCCCTACAGCGTGTACGCGGTGAAGCGACTCGCGCCTTACACGCACAGGTAGGGGGACCCATGGGTCCCCCTGTGTGCGACTTCGCGCGGCTACGCGTACAGGGGGTCCGACACGGATCCCCAAAGTACGGCTCCGACTGCTCTTTCGAGCCAGAGTGCGCGGCTCGGTCGGACTGCTCGCAGCGCGCATCGTACTTACCCGGCTGGGGAACGTCTCCATTGCGCGGTGCGAGTCGAGTCCGAGCGAGTCGGTCGGTGCGTTTAGACCCGGGTACGAGTCGGTTGGAGCGGTCGGGACGCCCGGACGAGTCGGTCGGCGATTTCGCATCGTACTCGCTTGTCCGGACGCGCGTACGAATTGGTCGGGCAATAGGGCTCCGAATCGGATTCGGTTAAGCCGAATCCGATTCGGAGCCCTACCGGCCGAGATCAGAATCGGCCCCAGAGTATCCACATTTACTGAACTCCAGGCAGAATACCAGTTGGTAGCCTCGGAGACCTATAGGTACCTCCAGATAAGTCATGCTATAAAATCGGTGATACCTAAGGGGGAGACCCTACCAGAGGCGTCCCCATTGGAGTATAGGTTGCTTTCAGAGAAAATGACCCAAAAGGCTATATCCCTGACATATAAAAAATTAATAAACAATAGACCAGACTCACTAGTTCGTCTCCGACAACGCTGGGAGACAAACTTAGGAAGCCTAGAGGAGGATGAATGGCAGGAGGCGATATCATCCCCGAGGGAAGTGGCGATTCCAATGAGGCTCAGACTAATCCAGCTAAATATTTTTACAAAGGACTTATCTCTTGGGGGGACCCTGGTTAAGATGAGAAGATGGACGGACTCAGAATGCTTAAGGTTCTGCGCCCAAGAAGCCACCTTTTATCATATACTGTGGGAGTGCCCCAAAATTCAACCCTACTGGGAGGGAATCATTACTAAATTAAAAGAGGTCTGTGAGAAAGAAATCCCTTGCTCCCCACGACTTTGTCTACTCAACATATGGGAGGCTACGGACCTGACCAGTACCTAGCAGGCCTGGGTATCCCTGGGACTGGCCATAGCTAAAAGGAATATTGCCCAGAAATGGGGAGTAAGCGATAAGCCTCTAATTGGGGACTGGGCAAAAGATATGGACAGATCCATGATAGCAGAAAAGGAGGTCTACAAAAATAGAGGGTGCCCGAAGAAATGGGACCAAAAATGGGCTAAATGGAACACATTCAGGGGCGGACTCTGCATCTCACCAACAGAGGAATTGAGAAGGGGGAAAGACGAGATTGATTGTTGATAACTGTGATATATGTTATATATGTAATTGTATGCACGGACTCATATTGAGACACCCTGAGACACTGACTGCAATATATACTTCCAAACGATGTGTGAATTGCCTTCAACAGATTGTTTCATTAAACACTTTAAATAAAAAGAGTTTAAAAAAAAAAAAATGTATGCGCTACAGTCAATCCAATCACATAAAAACAAGCGCATAGCTTTAACCCTGTGCGAGTGCTCACATTCATGATATGGCCACTCGTGAGCTGTTCTGTTGTCACAAAACAAAACCTGTGTTTTGGGAATGAAAAACTGATTAGCATTTATGCCCTTCAGATATAATCACCATCATCTTTTTAGATCCTGCCCAAGTAATAGCTGTGTCCTAGGCTTTTATTTGCGGGGAATATATTGACACACCTGTCTTTTTTTTTTTTAAACGTTTTTATTGGAATGAAGAAGAATATAAGAAAGTACAGACATCAGAAGAAACAAATAAAATAATATAGTCAAATACAATTCTTAAAGATTAAGGAATGAAACCATAACATTAGAATGGAAATAAGGAGATACAGAAAAAAAATAGATAGGGAACATGTCTAACAATAATTAATTTTATGTTTTATAGAAAAAGATAGAAAAGGGAAATAAAAGAATGAAGAAGAAGAGACTAGGAGGAAAGGAGAAGAAATGAAAATAAAAATAAGGAAAGGAGAGGAAAGACGAAAGGTGTAGAATTTAGGACAAAGATGAGTGCGAATATATGAAAGTTGTGAAAGGTAACCATAGTAAATCAGACTTAATTTTCTGAGATAACGATAAAGAAGAAACAGTAGATATTCTATGTTCATCACAGATAATATTCCACCATGTTAACAGACATAGTTTAGAATTATCTTTCCAACAAGTAAGTATAACCTTTAAGGCAAGTGCAATAAAAAGGTCAAGTAACATAGGCTTCGAAGAATGGTTGTGAAAATAATCTGACATGTTACCAAGAAAAACATTTTGAATAGAGAGAGGAATTTTACAGTTAAATATTGCTGAACATTTGGACCAAATAGATTTCCAGAAACTAAGAACATTAGTGCAATAATATAATAGGTGTAATAGTGTACCATTGGAGGAAAGACAGGACCAACATAAAGGTGAAGCAGAAGAGTTACATTTGTGAATAAGAATAGGAGTTACCACAGCTCTGTTGTACACAAAAAATAAAGATTGAGTAATATTTGCAGGTTTGGAGGTATTAAAGATTTTTTGCCATAGTTTATCCCATTGTTGAGTAGATAACAATACAGGAAGGTCTTGCTCCCATGTCAATTCGATAGCGGATTTAAGTCTACCAGAAATAGGAGCAGATAAATGCTTAAATATGAGACATGCTTTAGGATTAGAATCACAAACAATATTATATAGAGGTGTAAGAGGAATAAAGGGAATAGAATCAGGGGGAAAATTATTAGTTAGTAAAAAAGATTGAAGTGCATGTGAAAGCTGAGAATATTTGGGTAAGAAAGAGTTGGGTAAGTCATTGCGTTCTTGTAGTACAATAAAAGGAGTAATAGAATTTTGAGAGATTAACTGATGAACGTATAGGATACCCTTTTCTTTCCAGTACTTACAATAGAATGATTTGTGACGAAACTTAATAAATGTATTATACCAAATAGAAAAAGCAAGAAAAGATGACTAAAATTCAGAACCATGGGTGAACAATGAATGTAGTAAATGTTGGGAGTATTTTAAAATAGGGTTTTTGGAAATAAGAGTACAGTTAGTCATACAAATAACATCCAGGAAAGAGAATCCATGTGGCAAAGAAAGTTCAAAATTAATCCAATTAGGTATGGGGGAATCTAGGTAGTCTCTGGTCAAGGCATAAAATTGTCGAATTAGAAAAGCAGTATGATATAATTTAAAATCAGGAAAATGGACACCACCTTCATTTTTAGGTCTAAATAATTTAGTTAAGGCAATACGAGCATTTTTATTATTCCAAAGGAATTCGGCACAAAGAGAGTTGATTTGGGAAAACTAATAATTAGGAATTTTGAATGGAAGCATAGAAAGTAGAAAAAGGACTTGCGGGACAATCATCATTTTAATAGTGTCTAGCCTATCGCACCAGGATAAAAGGTGAGGAGACCAGGTATTAAGTAAGTTTCAGATTTTAAGGTTTAGGGCATTAAAGGTATAAGTGAGAGTGTGGGAGATAGAGGACAAGAACCAGACACCTAAGTATTTAATCTTGGAGGGACACCACATCAAGTTGGTATTAGAGAACATATATCGATAGCATAAAGAATTTAATGGTAAAATTTTGGTTTTAGAGAAGTTTAGTTTATAACCAGATACTTTAGAATATACATCAATCTCTTGCAAAAAGTGAGGTAAGGAGGACAGTGGATTGGATAGATAGATCAAGATATCATCCGCATATGTTGAGAGTTTAATTTCAAGGGATTTGTATTGAAATCCTGATATAGAAAAATGACAACGAATACGTTCAAGAAAAGGTTCTAAACAAAGAAGAGTACAGTAGCTTAGTAAAGGAAATACATTTGGGACCAAAACCAAACCATAGAAGAATTTTAAACATAAATTACCAATGTATATGATCAAATGCTTTTTCAGCATCAAGTGATAATGCAGCAAGAGGAGAGGAATATTTTTTCCCCAATGTAAGAATATTTGAAAACATCCTAGCATTGTCTGAGGCAAGTCTGCCTTTAAAAAGAAAACAGGCTGTTCAGGTTTAATATGAGAAGAAATAGCACCTTCAAGTTTGGAGGCAAGGAATTTAGCAAACATTTTACAGTCATAGTTAATTAGCAAAATTGGACATTAATTTTTACAAAGGGTATGGTCTTTATCTGGTTTAGGAATAATAACGATAAGAGCATCTAGAAAAGAACCTTCAGGTTTAGGTTTTAATAAAAAGGAAGTAAAAAGTTCAAGCAATTTTGGAGCAAACAGAGATGAGAAAGAAGAAAATAGTTCAATTGAGAAACCATCAGGACCAGGGGCTTTGGCTTTCTTTAAAGATTTAATAGCATCTAAAATCTCTTGGAGGGTTATATCCCTTTCAAGAACATCCATAGTGTCCGACATAGATACGGGATTGGGGAAGCCATTGAAAAATTGTTGGGTAGTGTGTTCAGAGTGATAAGTATCTTCCGTACATAATGATTCATTATAAGATTGAAAAGCATTAACAATGTCAGAGTTAGAGTGCCATAAAGTTTTTGTATGGTCATTTCGGATAGGACCAATATTTTTCTTTTCCGATTTAACTTTTAGATAATTAGCCAAAATTTTGCCAGCTTTATTTTGACCCCCATGATATTTAGATTTTATTTTGATGAGGATGTTACATGCATCAACAGTAGCTATTTTATTTAAGGAGGATTTAGCTTTGATTAGACCTCGTAAATGAGAAGGGGACTTAGAAGTGAAGTAAGTATGTTCAAGTGCCATTCGTATCACATTCGGTTGATAAAACTTGAATATTTAACGATTTATGACATAAAATAGCAACACCACCCTTGTGATTAACAGCAGGAGAAACGACAACCTGACCCACCCATTGACATTTAAGTTTAAGTGATTCAGCATCATCACAGTGAGTTTCTTGCAAAAGAGCAATATGACAATTAAGTTTCGATAAATGCAAAAGTACCTTTTGACGCTTGACAGGATGATCCAAACCACGAACTTTCCACAAGACAACATTAAACATGTTGTTGGGAAGGAACAAGGATACAGGAACAATGAAGAAACACTGCAAAAACAATGAAGGAAACAGAAAGACACCATACATTAACAATAGAATAACAAAGATGCTGCTAAAAAAACAAGAAAAAGATACAAATTAACATTCATACAATTATACAGAAAGCGGGAGGAGAAAGACACGAAAAAGAAAGATATGATGTAATAAAAAATAAGGAATAAACAGAAAACTAAAAATTAGAAGAAAAGAAGCAGATCAAAGACTAAAAGCCAGATCTGAAGTAAAAAGTAAGGAGAATGAGTATACGGTATGTCAGCACCAAAAGCAATAGAGACAACGGAGAGAGAAATAGAGAAAGATAAGAGAAAAAAAAAGAAGAGTAGAGCCAATTTGATTTAAATTAAAAAATTAGCAAAAAGAAAAGAGAAGTCATGTAGAAAATTAGCAGTTTAAGAACATTGCATATGTGTATCCATATGTTGCTTAGTAATATTTTTAAGAAACATTTTTAGTTTAGTCGGATCATCAAAAGAACGAGAGACACCCTCATAAGTAATTTTACAATGACAAGGATGTAGAATGCCATAGTGAATGTTCAGATGTCTCAGTTGAGGACGAAGAGCTAGAAATTCTTTACGCCTAGCATTTGTTGCATTGGAGATGTCCTGAGAAATGAAGATGTTGTGACCACACCATACCAGACGACGTTTTTCCCTT
Source organism: Calotriton arnoldi (assembly GCA_963921515.1). Taxonomy (NCBI): domain Eukaryota; kingdom Metazoa; phylum Chordata; class Amphibia; order Caudata; family Salamandridae; genus Calotriton; species Calotriton arnoldi. Next base: position 53,368 of record CAWUFW010021582.1, read on the forward strand.
GTGGCTTTCAAGAAGAGCATTATGATACCTCGAGGTCTAACGGAATGAGGTTGAAGGCAGCCCAGACGGTGCTCTTTGAATATTTAGAGGAGAAGAAGACTGAAGGTCTAGAAGATCAGGTAGAAATCGTTTCAAGAAGGTTAGGAGGCCAGGGCCTTCAGTATTTTCAGGTAGACCATAAAGAAGAAGATTATTCCTTCTATTTCGGTTTTCTAGGTCTTCAGTGTGTAATTTAAGTTTTTGTATTTCTTGTTCCATCATGGGAATTATGTTATGTCCTGAAGGTGACCTACCTGCTGTTCCATCTCAGTCATTTTGCCCTCCATAGCAATCCAATGATCCTCAATTTGTTGTAGTTTTTCGTTGGTGGCATTCATGATAGGTTTAAGGGCACATACTTCGTCTAAAATAGTGTCTAGAACAAGGTCGTGAGACGACTGAATTGGAGATGGAGGATCATTTTTTACTCTCTTGGGTTTAGCACCAGAAGAGGATGGTTTAGCAGTAGCATGTGAGTCACTAGCCATTTTGATAAAATGTACGGAGCGTTGAGAAAGTTTTTGAAAGGGTTGAATCCTACCCATACAATATAATGGTAGTAGGAAAAATATTGTGATATTGTTAAGATATCATTCACATTTGACTGATAGGTATCCTCACAGCAATAGGTAGGAGATAGGGGTCTCTGATAATTCCCACCGGACTGCGAATGTGCAGGGAAGCAAGGGAACAACCAAAGACTCCAGATACAAATAGCAGCTGTAGTGTTGAAGAGGCAATCTTAAACTTGAAGTGAAGGTCACATACAAAGTCAATCTATGAATTGATGAATCATAAAATTAAATAGAGCATGACTGTTCATAAAATTGCAACTGAAGTAAAACTCCCATGTAAGTATGCAACTAATGATTTACATAATGTCCGTTAGAAATCTCCATTGTGGGACGAATGAAGTAAACACTTTCATTTGAATTAGTCAGCCACTAAGAGTATTGAGCATGTAGAAATGTCAAATAATAAAGGTATCCAAAAAGAATGCCACAATTGGAGGAAATGCTCCCCAGAACGCTGAAAAGTGTGCCACACATGAAGATAGTTAAAGCGAGCGGCGCGCTTAGAAAATGGCGGCCTCTCGCGTATGACAGAAAAACACCACCACGGCAACCAGGCAGAGAAAGACTGTCTCCGAGGGTTCTCACCGGCCCGCAAGTACGCAGGGAGAACAGGGAACAAGAGACGTTGTCAAAACATATCGGGCCCGGCAATGAAGGGCTGAATTGAAGGATTTATCTCCATAGATGCAGCGGAGCTTAACGGCTCGCCGTCATCTTGTCTTGATGCGTAAGCCACGCCCCTGACTTGACAGTGTATTATTGTCTCTGTGCACAAAAAGGGTTCCAATTTCAGCTCATCAAACGCAACATTTGTGCCACATGTGAAATCCTGACGACACGCACAGATTTGAGGCATACTATTTCAAGGGGCAAGGCATTTCTGGCCTTGTCAGTTTTGTTGAAAATTGACATTCTCAGGAAACTCTGCATTGATACATATTGATTCATGTTTCATTTACAAACAAAAATCTTCCATGTAAGATAATAGCAGGGTGATGTACATATAGTCGCTTTAAGCAAAGATAATAGTGGATCTGATGTTGAAGTTTAATGTTGGTTGTTGTAATAAGAAATATCACATTTCTTTCATATGTCTTGGCAATACAGATGATGCATCAGTAAGATCTCGCAAGTGTAGCCCATGTTGCCTAAATATTTTTTATATTGCAAGAACGCAGAAGACTTTTTCCTCGCACTTACATAGGGTTCATTTGACACCCTGCTCATTAACTTATTGGAATTCATACTAGGTGACCCCTGTGGCTTTTTTCTCTTTTTTGAGGACTTGTACTATATTCATTATTCATTTTACATTCAATACTAGGTGAGAATCATCTCTGCAGTGATTGACATTCGGGAACATCATATTTTATCCTGTATAGCAATTCACCTAACATCCAACAAGAAAATATATTTCCAAATTGTTTATAGCCAATGCAATAGGACTCTTACAGAGGAATTCTGTTGGTAAGATTAACACAGACCATTCATATGCATCAAATGCATAACCACGATGAACTGTGCTGCACAATAATATGGCTCTTTTAATTGAAATTTTAATTATTTTACATATATTTATTAATGTAAGAACTATATTCAACAATTTAATTCATAGTTTCATTGCTTAGGGCAATCTTACAGTGTTTAATTGTTTGATCAAAAGGTGTCCAAGAAATGCGTGGAGTCAGTGTGTTTGTAAGTGAAAGAGTTGGTAAGGGAAAGAGTGGGCGAGGAATGGTGCCTGTGTGAGTGACTCAGTTGGTCAATCAGCCAGTCAGTAAGGGATTTGTCCCAGTTTGGAACTTCAAAGTATCAATGTTATATTAATAGATAGGCTCAGGTTATGACTAGAGCAGAATTTTCAGGTGGAATTTGGCTCCACTCAATTATTAGTGGGCACAAGTTCCCAGACAGGGATTTTCTGGGTGTAGGAACATAGGACCAGATTTTATTGTCTAGAAAATCTGGCTGATGAAATTGTATTAGGAATTGGCTGCAGTGCACCCCAGCCCCTCCCCAACTCCTTCGAGACACACGTTCAGCATGCAATCCTACCATCTCTTATGCAGCCTCCACTTCCCTCTCCCACTTTCTCCACACTCCTTCCCCAACATACTTCTTGCCAGCTCTCTTACACACAGTTACCATCTACTCAGATCAGGTGGTAAATCTGTGTGCAGAAATCTCTACCTGGTAAATCTGGATCTGCACGTTTATTAATGGGGATTAATTAGCAAATGCATGGTTTAGGGGGATGTCACTGCACAGGACCAGTGTTAACCGGGGCAGATATTGCACCACACCACGTCTGTATGGTGTGACCCATATTTGGAACCATAGGTAATTAAAAAAAATAGAAGCCTTCATAGTCAACCACAACATTATTTTCATAAAAAACAAAGCTATACCTTAGCTGATGTACCACTGAGTTTTGGAAGAGGCAGAAATTACATCACTGATTTAAAAAGCATATGACATCACATATTTACTATCAATAATATCATTCAGACACCACTACTGAGTGTATGAATAAATTAATAAACTTTTTTTTTGAACCATCGAGTCTGTATTATTGCACTCTTCTGCAACTTAACAATGAAGGAGCAAACACATTTAGTTCTAGCCCATAGGACAGAAAGGTTTCTGGACGATGACATGGATGAAAAAATTATCAAACCAGTGCTAAAGATATAGAACACCTTGTGCTTTTCCCAATGTTATTTATGTGATATACATGTTCACACAATAACCCGAGCCCATTAGCTTAACAGCTACTTTTTAAAACCAAATAGACCAAAACGAATTTGCACTACATTTTTTACTTATGTAATATTACTGCAACATTCACATTGGCCTCCAACTTAGGGGCCTATTAAGATGGCGGGCGGACTTTAGTCCGCCCGCTATCCTCGCGGTGCTGGGACCAGCCGCCAGACATGCGGTGGACCCGCACCGCTGATTAGGATGCGACCGCCACCCTGGCGGTCGCAGCAGCATATTACCTTCATGCATTACTATCCCACATCTCTTAGCATGATTGCACAGCCACAGTGTACCCAAAATACTATATGACACACCTTATGTTTGATTAACTGAATATGGCAAAAAGAACAACCTCTGATGCACGTCATTTAAACATTGAAAATCACTGAGAGGTTTCTCTGGCTACTTTTTTTAATACTACAGACTTCATCCACCCATCCCAGTTTCTTGTGTTCCTGTGTTGCAAGAGTTCCTGCTTAAATCAATGTGCATCAAGGAATAGCCATAGTGGTTGGCATTGACACAAGCGTTTCAAACACATTTTTCCCCCTCCATGTGAGTGGATGTGCCAAGATGTGAACCCATAAATTGCTGTGTCTCGAGACTTTAACTAGACCTCATTGAAGTTGTTCACCATGACTGGAACCCATCTGTGAGTGCTTAATGTGTCACCTATAGGGGGTGTGGCCTAGCCGGTTGGAGCAGGCTGCAGTTTTGTGGATTGCTTGAAGTGATTTATATTCAGGTATTTGCCTGTGATGGATAAATGCCAACCTAGAAGTATAGGTGTGGGTGTCCCAATTAGGAAGTTTGGCGCAAGCAGCTGCATGATTTTCTTTCATTGTGTACAAAGTTGAATACAGTATAAAATGTAATCATGGATGGAATAGGGCCCAGATGACCACACTATACCTTGTATAGGAGCTGTTTAATGCATAGAGTTAACTCATAGAATACAGTGGGGCATATTCTCAAGGACACATCGCCTAGTTAGCAACACTTTATCGCAGCCAAAGTGGCGATAAATTTATCGCACCATTTACAAGCTGGTGTTAACAGCCCATAACACCATTTTACCCGTGATAGCAGCCGCAAAAAACATTGCCACAGATGACCCCCGCAACTATCGCTAATGAGATGCAGAGTAGGCGTTCCCGAGCAAAAATCCGCGACAACACCACACCTCAACATTCTCAATGACCAGCCCGATCAGCGATAAGACCACAAAACAGGCGATAAGGCGTGTTAGCAGCAGGAATCTAACACCTGCTCCGACCTGGTGTAAAGTCAGACGACAACCTGCACCATCAAAGGGAGACCAGTCCACAGCCACACATGAAGAACAACAGATGCCATGGAGCTACTCACCATGCATCCCGGAGCCCCGAGAGGGCAACAACACCCTCCGCCACCACCCCCAGGGCCCCTGTCATGTGGACTGTACCCTGTCTTCCTCTTCTCCTTGGCCTTCCTCGACCCCGAGGTTCCTTGCTGGTGGTCTGTGGGGCTTGTGGGGTTCGCGTTGACCTGGGCACTGGTTCCGGGTGCATCCATGTTGCTACGCAGTTTATTTTGTTTTTGTTGTTTTTTTTTCTTGTTCTGCTTTTATTGTGCATTTTCCCTCATGACGCGTGGGAATTGCAGGCCTGTCGCTGGTTATCGCTGATTTTTGTATCGCGGTTGGCCTCATCGCGACTTTATTTGCGTTAGTGTTTCGCATTTTTGCGGCATCGCGTTGATTTTAACGCGGACATTTGACGCGTTATCGTGGGACTATCGCATGGTGCCGCCAGGTTGAGAATACTACGTTAACACGGCGTTGTTTTCCCACAATAGACTGCGATATGCAAAGTTGCGTTAAGCTAAATTTGCGGTGGTTATCACACGTTCTTGAGAATATGCCCCATTGGGTAACACAAACTATTTCAGCACCTTCAGTGTAGGATATGGTGCAACAGGTATGAGAAAATGCTCCCAACAGAAGCATAGTTGATTTAAATCCTTGGTTAGCATTTTTGTAGCGTTTATCTACAAAATAAAATCTGGAATTTGTAGGCACTTTACCGTAATTTAACAATTTTTCAGCAGCGAGAAAATATAAAAATGATATACTAAAGAATAAAGAACTATCACAGGTAATTGTCTTCAAATTAGGAGGTGCATAAAAGAAACCGGCTGCAAATACAACACACGCTGTGAAATACAAAGACATGGCAGACATTATTAGAATTTAGATTGGAGGAGCCCTAGACATACATGAATGAAATATGCAATAAAACCACCTGGTATGTGATGAGGCATCGCCCCCCGAAAATGAAAATACAGTAGTGCAGCATAAACCTGACAGAGAACACACAGCTGAAACAGCATAAAACTTTAATGTACGAAATCTACCAAAAAGAATTGCCAACCCGGAGCATATCGGAACAGCTTGAGCTTGATTGTGAAACGAAAATAAAGAGCATTTTCATCACAGTGGAGGCGATGACTCGAGGAGAAAAGCCAATGGACTATTAAATGGGAAATCATCTGTTTTCCGATTTTACTTCAGTACTATTGCGTTCCTCCAGTGAGCCGTTATCTGTTAGAGGGGGCCTTAATCTTCTCAATTTCTGGCAGAGAATGTCCATGCGTTTAGCATAGCTATTCATATCGTAATGTGCAATCACCCCCTCAAAAGGAATTCCGGTAAAGATGTGTGCTGTCCCAGCATGGTGCTTCCATTACAGGGCCTAGCTGCCTACTGAACTCTGAACGCTTAATGTTATTCCATTAGGGCCTGGTGAAAGCCTCATTATTTAATCTTGCCCTCCTTGATGGCTCGTGCTTACTTGGGCATTTTTCCTCTGGGCATTCATCCTACTGGAAAAGACAACACATGGAGTTAAATATTGTGATGGTTTCGGGCACTGCTAGACCGTCAGTGTTGTTAGTCAAAATACTCTTTAAGGGATCACTGTACTCCTGCTATTACAGTTATTAGGAGAATCTTACTTGGAAATACACAGTGGCGGCTGGTAGGGAACGGTGGCGGGGGTGGGGGGAGTTGGTGGGGTTAAAAAAAAGAAAAGAAAACTTACCTGCTGGTTGCTGGTTGCCGGTCGCCTGCAGCCGCCTCTCCTCCGACGCAGGAACCAGGAAGCACGCAGGCTCCCAGACTCCCCTAGCCAATCACAGCGCTGCATTACAGTAGCGTTGTGATTGGTCTGAGCATCGTGGTTTGGCGCTTAGAGAGGGACTGAGAGGCTGTGCATGTTCTCCACTCAGGCTGTGCAATACAGCCGGTGGAGAACATGCAAAGTGAGCATGACATTTGTCTGGTCCAAGACGGCTGACCAAACCGTCATGAGCACTTGAGGTGCAGCAGCAACCACTACTCCTCCCTCTGGGTCACGGGAGCCCAGCCCCGCCCCAACCTAACCTGCAACTGCAAGCGCAATGCTAAAAATAAAATGATAATAACATTCCGTTATTATTATTTCATTTTTTCTATGCACTGCTCTTAAAGCAGTGGGGCGACGCTCCTCCGCATTAGCAGAGGAGCCGCCGCTGGAAATACTATATAACATCACTGGGGCCTACTAAGAGTAAAGATGTACATTAGAATGATTCAGCTGTTCATACATCTTTAGTATTCTTTTGTTTTAGTTTAAGCCATTTTTAGTGTTACAGAGAATCTAGTAGCATTACCCTCGATTTGTAAATTATTGCATTAGTACGAACTTGCCATTCTACCACTCTGCTATTTTCCCAGTGGGCTGCAGGCTAGAAGGCTGTTTTCACATAAGGTTTGGTTGGGATCTCTCAACCACACCCTCATTCTAGTTGGGGCCTCCTTATGTGGGAGGCTGGTTTGAACACTTTGATAAGGCTGACTTTGGCTCTTTGCAAGGCCCAGATTATTGAACAGTTTTCACCATGGCTGAATCTGTTGTACAGATGATTGATTTAAAAATCTTTCAACAGTACTAAGCAAAATGGATGTCTGCAGACACACAGCATATAAGTGAGAGGTAGCTTCAAAATTATAAGAGCATTTTCAGCTTTCGTGCACATCAAAGCTTTGAAATAGAAGGCAAAGGACACTTGATTCTGTCACACAGACATGCATCTTTGTAACAACTTTCTTACTATGACTTAAAAATAGGCTGAATTCCGTCACAGCATACATCACTTTGTCTTGCTCTCTGACAGCTTGGTTCACATGCATTGTGCTTCAAGTGTTTAAAACTTTATCTCTGCATGCAGACAATAGTGAGGCAATTGCATAAATATTTTGCTGTAGTGCCACTAGGCCCATTTACAATGTCTCACCTTATCTCCTTCTTCTACACATCATTTACTTGGTCTTCTGATGGATCTTGAACCGTGCCGAGAGTAGGCGGATATAGGACCAGGAATTGGGTAACTGACCTACAGACTGGTGATTAAATTCATGTATATAACTCTCAAGACTAAACTAAACAAGTACAGAATTATCACAGCTAGCCAAATCTCTTGAAAAAATTAAGTCGAACTAGAATCATGCAAACCAATAATTCGGTTAGAGATATGCGAAAATAGTAACATTAGAATCTGTTGACCAGATATATCTCTATTAAAATACCCATCCCTCATTAATACACAATTGGAAAGCACAATCAATTATTGGAGACAAGTCATAGAGATACAGAAACAGGATTTAAGAATGGCTAAGTTTTATCAGTAAATTAAGAAAATGAAAACATCATTATCAGCCATTTGAATTTAGGAGGGCAGAATACTCAAATTAATCTCTTTCAGGCCATCAGTTACCAAAGTTCTAGAGGAAGAGTTCAGAAAAGAGCATAAATGATATCAGCTCAAAGATTCTCTCCCAAGAGGGAAAGAAATCCGGGATTAGCGCACACTGCGTATGCATCAACCAAGAGAGTCTGCAAAAGAGCAAGATCTCCAAAGAGAATGTAAGGGTCTCCAACAGCTACTCCGCAACTTCTTTGTAACACAGTGTATATTAATCCACAAGTTCTGGGGTGACACCTCCTGGGTCACCTCTTCTGGTCAGACCATTCAGTCCACTGCTCAGTTTGTATAGGATGATTGTCATGCAGCATACAGAAGACACATTTTATGGCAAAAATGTGGTAATCATCACGTAAGCTGTCAAACCATTCAAAAATGCAAGTCGTGAACAATAGTCTTTCAGCAAAGGTACATGAGTGAGTTCAAGAGGACAATTTCTCACAGAAGATGTTCCCAAAGTAGCAAATTAGTAGCGAATAGTCCTAGTAGGTGCATGGGAGCTCTTTCTATGAAACATAGGGGCATATTAGCAAGGGCGGTATCGCCGCTTTAGCAGGACTTTTTGCCGTTAAAGCGGCGATATTTCTATTGCCCTATTAGCAAGCTGTCGCTAACAGCTGTTAGCGACAGCTTTATGGCGAAAGCGACCATTTTGGTGCCGCTTTGCATGTCAGCGATAATTATCGCTAATGACATGCAAAGTAGGCGTTCCCAACTAAAAGCGACTGGAAACAGTCGCAAACACAACTTCCCCTATTAGCAATGCCCGCGAAGCAATAAAAAAGTCGCGCTAACCGCGATTATCGCTGGAATTTAACACCAGCTAAAAACTTGACTTAACCATTCTTGTCAATGGGAGGTGGATTGTAAGGTTAAGTCCTCACCTGCCTATTAGCGAGCTTTTCATTAGCGCAGTGATTTTATCGCTGGATTTCTCGCGCTATTGCTGGGTTTCGCCGCTATCGCTGGATTTTTTATCGCCTTGGAGATAAGCGTTGATAATAACGCGTTATCTCCGAGATGAAATCCAGCGATAGCCGATGATAAAAAAAACAGAGCTAAGCGCGCTTTGCGATAATTATCGCAAATCCTAGGTAATATGCCCCCTAGTTTCATCTCAAATTGTAAGTTATGAGACCTTTCTATGATAACAGAATGAAGCAAGAGAAGGAAAATGCAGGCCTAAATTGAATTTAGTTAATGAAATGCAGAATATAAAATAATAGGAATATGCATTACATTTAGAGTATTTAGAACCTTTACATATTACTTTCAATTCATTGCACTCATGAAGCATATTTAGTGTCACTGTGATTTACACGTGTAACTTTAACACATTACTACATTTCAAAAGCACCGACATATGAAATTATTTCAAAATATAAGAAAGCAATCTCGTTTCTAGTAATTCTCATAAGTGCATGTCTGAAGTTTATTCTGTAGAAGTTTCAGAGAACTTGGAATTATTATGAACGTGCAGCACCCTTCTTTCTTTCACCACTTGGTGCACATTTTCACATTTGCAAAACATGGAGCTCAAACATGAGACTCCTAAAGTACACATAATGTCATCTAAACTACATTTGTTTCATTAATTCTTTGGACACATTCTTATTTAATGGAGAATGGTTAATGAAATCTCTATAAAATGTGAGTCATCATATTCACATTTCTATTTCACGTTAACCTAATAGACCATTGCAATTTAGTAAACATGAACCTATGTTATTCAAATGAGCATTTTTGTCTAATCTACACTCTTCAGCATGCTTTTACGATGCAGTAATTAACTCTTTTCATGATCTGTTTCTCATGATTCTCCAACGTATAGTGAGCACAAATTGTGCACGTTTGTAATTTCTCCCAAAAGGTGTCAAAATCGGTTTTACGTGTCAACTAGGAATTCAGCAGTTTCTCTGCTTCATCAATATCCGTCATATATGCAGCTCATTTCATTATTCCTGCAGTATTTCTTTACGGAGATTGTTGCATAAATATTTAGGATGTTCAGACCTAGAAATGATTTACAGAAAATGTACTTCAATCATCTACATTTTTCTTTGCACACTCTATCAGTGGCAGTTGCACAGTCTGACTCTTTTGGCTCCTAGTTGCATAAACTGATTTTTGCTCAAACATAATGAATGTTTTGTTGTGCTTGTCATTAATTTAATACAATATTTTCCACCGGATGGCTCTGCTTTCAAATGCTTAGGTGCATGATCAATACCAGTTCAATATCTCCACATAAGTTGTGTGTGGCTTCTACTGTAGAGAAAAGCTGAGCCCCATAAAGTCTTACAAAAACGTGGGGCCTAATTTACAGAGCTTTCTTCCATGAGTAGGTGCAGTTTACTCCTGAAATTCAGAGAGAGTTAGACAAGATTAAGGGGCATATTATCAAGAACGGCGTTAAAATTATCGCCGGTTTAGCGGCAGAAAACTGCCGCTAAAGCGGCGATAATGGGCTTGATAATATGCCCTGGAGAATTCCAATAGAAGCCCATGTTCACACCGAACATGGACTTCTATTGGAATTCTCAAGGGCATATTAGCAAGCCCATTATCGCCGCTTTAGCGGCAGTTTTCTGGCGCTAAACCAGCGATAATTTTTAACGCCGTTCTTGATAATATGCCCCCAAGTCTTTTTTACACACACAAAAATCGTTGTTAAGTGAGCCCATATTTTCTGCGCTCCCAGCCTTTGCTATCTCTGTATTTTCCTGATACATTCGATTGCAGCATTCAGCCCAATTTACAATCAGACAATGATACAGCACTTGCCGCTGTAAAAATCAAGTCAGCCAGATTCACCTGCATTGATTACACAAATCTTCGGTCCAAGGTTGTCAGTCCAATTCTATGGCACTAGCACGTGCCCAGATTATTTCAGGTGCTGCCAAATGGGTTGGCGTTGTTCAAAAGGCAGTTCTCCAAAGATGTTCCACAGAGTGCCAGTCTATGTCAGATTTTTAGGATATCCAATTACTGTGCAAATTACTTTAATTTAAATTAATTGTTTATAATGTCTCTCTTGTGGATACAGTGAGCATTGTACATGGATTCACCTTCCCCATGGACCCAGAAAATCACCTCAGCACAATCCTTACTATTAATATTTTCAACAACACCCTGCACACAGTGCGGTGATTTCAATTGTAAACAAAGGTTAGATTTTTCCCAACATATTTTAGTACATATTGAGAGCACAGAATTCAATTGTGCTGGCATCCTTATAGAAAATGCATATGAATCAAAGTAAATAACCTGTGGAATATAGAATGGTTTGGGCATTGACTGAATTCAGCTATACAGACTTACTCGAAGAAATCTGGGTTTATGTTGAAAAAGGGGTGAGGATGAAAACATTTTGAGGTAGTGTGATTTCGGTAGGAAATAGGCAAGATAGAAGTCGTGGGACATGGTGAAGTTTTGTCAAATGCCAATCTGAGGAAATGATTACATGAAGTTAAATAAAATATTCTCCCTCAAAAAAACATTGTGGAATTTTGATGCAGAGGATGTTGAAACACATTTCTCCCACATTTGTGGGTAGCATCAGGAACAGTTCTATTTATAAGGACAAAATCATTGCTAACGTAGCAGTAATATGAAAGTGTAATGTCCTGATCAAAATGGCAGCAACTGACAAGCTGAGGTAAAATAGTGTTTGGCAAGCAAACTTGTGTATCACTTTCTAAATGGGACACTATGGCTGGTACCGTCTTGGTTCCAGAGGACTCTCTTTTATATGAATTTTAAAGGAATTCATATATCTGAATTAGACATTTATTACAGAGATATTTTTATACCTGGTATCCCTCCTTTGACTTTCCAGCACTGAAATACCTCACTACCCTTAATTTAATTTAATTCAAGAGAGTCAATGTGAGAGTAATCCAGCATTAAAAATGGGAAATAAGCCATGGTGTTCATCGAGCCTCCAAGCCATGATGTACAAATATGCTCTGGTTTATAACCTCCACCGAGTGTCTTGTTGGGAGTGGAAGGATCATTCCTCAGATTAGTCCAAAGGGATATGAAATAGATTTAGGTGGACACGAGGCTTTACGTATAATGAAAAATACATCAATGAATAGACTCTATTATTAAATACAAAATGCAGTCGATCCTGTCCCAGCTACTCTGGTGTATGGGTTTGGTCGTTTCATTGTGTGGGGTAAGCAATCTATGGTAGTAAATATGGAATCAGAATATCAGAGAATTTGTGCCCATTCAATAACCTGTCCATTTCTATTTTTGGTGTTAGGATTTTTCTTTTTATTAAGGAGAATGGTTCTAGAGATAGCACATCACATGGGAACCATAAGTGCACAGCATATAGATTTTAGGATTCATTATCAGTCTTTTAATATGAAATCATTTTGGGTCAATGAGGAAATAATTGGTGTGAAACTCCTACTCACTTATTCAAAGTCTAGATGATCCTGTAGGGTCAATATTTGTGGGACTTAGGTGAAATGAATAGTCAAATATTTTACCATCAAAGGTCTGGATTACGGACTTATGTATTACAGAAGAGGCAACAGACATTTGCATACACCCTTTTGTTTAATTTTCAGTTTTATATGGTGCGAATGTGGCCAAATGGAATTTAAATTCTGAATGGCTAGGTTACAGAAAAATTGTTAAAAGGCATCAATTCCGGCACACAAGTTGCAGTTACAAATTTGAGTAGGATAACAATATAAGGAACAAGCCCACATAAGAAGAGGGGGGCAGGAACATGTACCTGAAATTCCATTTTAACAGAAATATGTCAGGGGGAAAAATCTAAAATGAAAAAAAAGTACATAAATCAGAGTTGAGTAAAAAAACAAATGGAAAATGAAAAGGCAAAAATATGTTAAGAAGATCTAGCAATAGTCATATGAGTGAAGTGCTAAACTAGTACAGTATGGTTAATATATGGTAGAGGACAGCAAAGAGAGGTTGAGAAAGGAGCCCCAAAGTTATGATAAGATGAAGAGCAAGAGGCAGTAACAATGAGAGTGAATAAAAATGAACACAGAGATCAGAAGTGCAGCTCAATTGATCTGGTTTGGAAATGTATTTGAAGAGAAAACATTTAAAGTCCTTCTCAAGTGTTGCAAGAGATGAAGTGGTATGAAAAGAAGAAAGAGTCATGCCTAAACTGTGGTCGCATTGCCAGCCGAAATTTGAGGCACCGCATGCTCTTTTTTAAATCCCACAGCTTGCAAAAGATAAGATTGTGCACTTTATAGAGAAAGCTGGCCCTCAGATACTTTTAGCTTATTGGTCAGGTAGAGAGGGTTCCCTGTGGCCTTTGCTTTGTGAGTGGAAAAATATGCCTATAGATTGATCTAGCCCCCATGGGAAGTCATTCAAGCATTTGTAAGACTGGGGTGATATGCTCATATGTTAGCTCCCAGTTTTGAAGCAAAATGTCACATGCTGTAATGCCTTGAGTGATTCAGGTGCACATTTAGTAGGCCTTTTAATAGTTGCCATTATCTGATATTGACTGAGCAATGGATTCTATAATGGTCTTGCGCTCTTGTACTGAGATGAAATGTCTGATCCTCCACAGTAATATAAAGTGGCGTTGAGCACTTTCTACCATGACATTGATGAGTGGCATGTTGTTCAATCTTTGACAACAGTGACTCCCAAGGATTTGTTTTCCATCTCTGATCATAGGATTAAAATCAAGGATGTTATAGGAGTCGATCCAGTATTGCACAGGTAATTTTGAATGTGTAGGACAAATTAGGAGAAACTCTTTTTTTCCTATGGGTTGAGTTTCAAATTGGAGATTGTCATCTTATTTTGAATGATCAGTAGGGGTTGGGCCACATGTGAGATCTAGATCAAAAGCTGTGTCTCAACAGTGTTTTATTGGTGGAAGATCACCGATTACTTTGTACAAGATCTAAGGGGTCCCTAGATGAAAATTAAGGATGGTTAGAGCTAGATATAAGCCTTTTGATTCTCCTTGCTGCATGTTCAAGGGTCTGGAAAAATAATTGCTAATTTTGATCTGCTAAACAAATTAGATAAGATTCAAACCCCGTAAGAACTACACCAATATTATCCATGAACTCTTTGAGGATATTGGTAAGGATGGAGAGATTAATAGTGTAGACGGCAATACATAATTCAAAGAGAACAGGTAAACATGAATTTAAAGTGTTAAGAATGCAAAGAGCATTATCAGCATCCTGAATAATAGCAGTATTGATACTACCACCCTGTCTGAAATCAGACTGAAATTCACCTAAAAACATTGTTATAAGGTGTTGCTTAAGTTATGACCTCTAGCTGTAAAAGGAAGTCCTGAGACAAGAATTTATTATTGTCAACAGCATTGCGTTTTTTCATCAGAGGGGAGACTTCAATGAAACCCATGAAAGCACCTTGCATAAGAGATGAGTTCACCCCAATGAAGCAAGCCTATATTGATATTCCCCGGAAATAGATGTGTGAAATGGAGAAATGGTCTCACCTTTGTAATAGTTTGAAATTTCTTTAAAGTGTAGACAATCAACCCTAAAATAAATATTTGCATTTCATTTTTTTAGAAAAGAAAGAGACGGAGGCAGTAATAGTTCAATGGCCTCAACTTTGTCATGAAAAAACTGAACACATTCTTTGCATTCTCTTTTATGGCTTTAGCTATTAAATGAGAAGGAGGGTTATTGGTCAATTTTATGACTGAACAGTTGTGCAGATCGATTGTTAGCAGCGCCTTTAAATTAAGCCCAATGAATGTGAAAGTCCTTTAGAAAAATGAGTGAGTCTCAGAAAATTAATTGACTCATAAAGAGTTGCATTCATTCCTCAATGAAATGTGATGAAGCACTGTCTTATGTGCTTGTATTATGGCCCCATGAAAATGAGGAATATCCTTTACTCATGCGACCTACGAATACAAAAAGTCACATTGCTAAATCAAAGAGTGGTTGCAAAAAGTTGGTGCACAATTTGCAATCAATTTTTGTAACCAGTCTTTTGGTGCATCTAGCCCATGGTGTTTTAAAAGTGTTGTTTGGTTCCAATTGATTTGGATTTACCTTTCAGGGAAACCCCTTGCGGTTGCTGTGCGCATTACAAATCTCCAAATATGTATATATAGGGGCCGATTCCGATCTCGGTCGGAGGCGCACCCAATACCATTCGGTCGGGAAAAAAGCCATGCGAAAGCCTGTTTCCCGACCGAACCGTACGCGGGTCCGGCCGAGCGAGTACGATGCGGAGTCGCCGACCGACTCGTCCGGGCGACCCGACCGCTCCGACCGACTCGTACCCGGACCGTACCGCTCCGACCGACTCGGTCGGACCCGGTCGCACCGCGCAATGGAGACGTTTTCCGGCCGGGTAAGTACGATGCGCACCTCGACCGCTCCGACCGACTCGCGCCGTCCGACTCGAACTCGCTGTCGGAGCCGTACTTTGGGGGTCCGTGTCGGACCCCCTGTACGCGTACCCGTGCGAGGCGCACACAGGGGGGACCCAAGGGTCCCCCTACCTGTGCGTGTACGCCGCGAGCGCTTCGCGGCGTACTCGCTGTAGGAGGCGCCCTTGTCCGCCTCGCACCCATTGAGGCAATGGGAGCCCGCGTACGCGTTGTACGACCGGCTCCCATTGAGTTCAATGGGAGTCCGACCGACTCGTGTCCGATAACATACGGACGCATCGGACTCGTTCGGTCGGACTGCACGGGTCCGATTCGGTCGGAAATCTCTCCGGGTCCGGCTCGGTCGGGGAAATTTCCGGCCCGAATCGGAATCGACCCCATAGTGTTGGCAGCTTTAAGCATCTGTAAAAAAAAATTGAAAGTCAAGGTTTGTTCAGGGTCACAACAGTGCTTTATTATGTGGCATATCTTATGTGAAGAAAATGTCCAAGAACATAAAATGCAGTGTCTCCTGTTTGGCTGTGTCACAATATATGTTATGTTACCTTGTGAATTGCAATTTTAATACCAAAGGTGGTCTCATGGCTCTAAAAGAAATGGTGGGAAGAAAATCTAAATTATACTGCACAAGAGCAGGATCACAGAAACAAATTATTTTTTAAGTTACGTCTAGAATTTTCAGGATTTTCTGAATTGTTTAGAGTATTTGGGCAAAATGTTCCACAGTTTGGCTGCACAGAGAGAGGAGAAAAGGATATCCCATCTTTCACATCAGGATTTTGGAATTCAATCATTGGCTTGCCTTGCTGCTTTAAACTTAAACTATGTAAAAGATTGATCGTTTTTAAACATTGATCAAAAATAGATGTTGTCTGTACTTTGTAGAATAATGTGTGCTGTATTTGTTGCTAAGTTGCGAGTCAATGTGATCTTTAAGGCTGATCTTATATATGAAAGAAGAAGCTAGGGCTCAGGGAGATACATTTCTAAGTCTCTGCAATTTGGACACCCAGGTGGACACTATTAACAACATCCAAATGATCTAATATTGTTATGTTATTGGGTTTTCCAAAGCGCAGCGAATACCCAAAGGTGTCTTGGCGCTAGCTATGGTAGTGAAGATTTCAGGAGGAGAAAGGCTAAGGGAGTTAAAAAGCCAGGTCTTCAGCAGCTTTCTGAAAGTCAGTAAATTGGGGGCATCCTTGATGTGCAGTGGGAGTGTATTCCAGGCTTTCATGGCTCCCACCAAGAATCTTCTGCCTCCCCAGATTGCTCGCTTGAACCTAGGGATAACTGCAAGCTTGGCTTTGGTTGAGCGTAAGGTCCTGCCAGGAGATTACCATGTGAGACTCTGTTGGAGAAATTTCGAGCCAGTGCCATGCAGAGCCTTGTACACCACACAGAGCAACTTAAAAGTGATCCTCTGTCTAATGGGGAGCCAGTGCAATTTCCTGAGTGACTTGGACACTGACTGGTATTTTGCGATTTTCAAGAGTAGTCTGGCTGCCGCGTTCTACAATGTTTGCAGTTTATTCAGAATATATTGGTGGGCATTGAGGAAAAAACTGTTGCAATAATCCAATTTTGCCATCCACAATGAGGTGATCAATGTTTTCTGGAGGTGGGCAGGAATGCAGGAAGTCCCTTGCTCACTTTGCCACTGGATTCAAGCTAGCCTGGCTGATGAGGGGTGTTACCCCTAAACCAGTCCCAGGATGCTTGTTTCCGGTCCAGGGAAGACCTGGCTTGACAGTTGGGACTGGACTGTTCCCATGAGGAACAGGGTCAAGACTGATTTGCATATGGCTAGGTCTGAACTGGGGTGGCGAAGTGAGCTAAAGAATGATGATGGATTCAACCCAGATCTGTAACTGGGGGTGAGTGCCTGAAAAGTTTCAGCGCTCCGTCCATCATCTCCTTGTGTTTAAAATTTGAACTTTGCCTGATGCACATGATCTATCCTTAGTCAGAATAATTAGAATTTGGGGGGCAGTGTAGCACTATGGCCAAGGGCAACAAACCAGATTTCTTTAAGCCAAGAACTTCTCAAGTGTTACAATTAGCATGGACCTCATTTTGTTGGATTTAATTTTAAGTTGGGTTGAGCATATGTTCAATTTCTAGCAAACGAGTTACAAATTTGTGTATCTTGGATGGATTGGAAGGGGTGAGTTTGATTTTAAGGTGAGAATCATGAGAATAGTTGTAAAAAGATATTCCTAAAAGGGAAGCAAAGAAGAGGACTATGCAAGAGGGATATTGCATCAGATGATTACGGCTATTAAAACACTTAGATTCTGCTTCTGCAACATTGTGATGCTTTAGTTTTTTTAAATGTGAGAAATAAACAGCACACTGCCCTCATATTCCGCACCAAGAGGCACTGCCATCATGATCCAGCTGTTCGCGTTCATGTACAAACAAGAACTCATGCTTGCCAGTAGTAAGAATAAACATTCATAATTGCTTGTTTCCACAGAATCTGAATTAGAGGTGAGCTCCCTGAAGCATGAAACACCTTCCAAGGAAACTGGTGTGGAATACAGCAATGGAATTCATCACTGATGTCTTTTAAGACGGTTATTTTGGCCAACCGTAATTAATATCACCATTTAGTTTCACAAATTAAGAAGCAAAAATGTGAATATGCCAGTGGTAGGCTTTGACCATTTGCATATGTTTCTTTTGCCTGTACTTATCGCAAGAAGCGTGCCTGCGGTGCACAGTCTGGATATTAAACTTGCTAAATACAGATATTACAGCTGTAATATATGAAGTGTACTTGGAGCACAACGAGCTGAAAAAATGTTTTGATCCACCTTTCATATGGAAAGTTCACAGGACTCCTTCTGTGGTATCAATGTGTAGACAGTCTCCAGCCTATTTACCTAAGGGAGTGCCTTGACTTGCCTGGGGGTGCTACCTTTACGAAGAAAGTGATTCATACTTCCACCAGTGATGTTGCATTTAGGATCATGTCCTGAGAAGTGGTTCCTCTGGGAAGCACACACTCTACACTATCCATTGGGGTGGGGGTTGATTTTTTTCCATAGGAATCTGATGAACCAAGTTGTTTCAGGCAATTTCAATAGACTTTGCTATTTTGGAAGTTTGTTTTCAGGGAAGTACCCCAAGAAACCTTCCCTAGTTAGTTTTGTCCGGTAAATTTTTAAGTCCATTTTCCTTCCTTAATGTTTCAGGGTCTAAACCTCAGACTCCCTTACTTTCTTTCTTATGCATCCCTACTATTTCCAACATTCTTTGTGGACTTGCTTATTAGTTCTTTTTTCTTCACTGTCCTTATCTTTATTTTTTATATTTTCACAAAGCAGGAAGGATGAGGGTTGGGCGGGTTCCCTTCTCTTGCTTTTCTTCTCTTTGCTCCTCTGGCCTTCCTCCATCCATCACCTCTTTAATTGTTTTGAGGATAGTGTCCCCTTTTTTGTCCACTTAGCTTTTTCCTGTCATCCATTACTGCTTTTTCTCCCTCCATCACATGTCCTCATCTTCCAGGTGTTTGGCCTTTCCTTTGGCCCTGGTAAAAATTAAAGGAAGTACACCACATCTTTTCTTCGCATAGCTAATTCTTTTAATCTTTTATATACATTTCAGTTTTAATATTATGTTTGCCCTTGTGATTCCACTTGCTTTAGGAATTACAGAAACTATTTATTTCTTTAAAATATATATATATATATATATATATATATATATATATATATATATATATATATATATATATATATATATATATATATATCCAAAGAAAATTCGTATGAACGCACTCTCAGAAAGGAAGGACACTGTGGGCCCGATTCTGATGCGGGTTGGAAAAGCTTCCCGACCGAGGGCCTGATTCTGATGCGGCTAGGAAGGCCTCCTAACAGCATTTGCTCCTTCCAAATCGGATCGGGAACGTGTCTTCCAGACCGAGGGCCCAATTCTGATGCGGTTAGGAACAAATGTTCCCATTGAAGTCAATGGGAGTTCAACCAAATCGTATCTGGAAGCATCCGGGTGCATCCTACTCCGCCGGTCGGACTTTCCCGATCCGAGTGGGTCGGAAACCATTTCCCAACCGATTCGGTCGGGAAGCTTTTCCAACCCGCCTCGGAATCGGCCCCTGTGTCGGTAAATCCCGCTGTTTATTCACAACGCGTTTCGCCTGACAACAGGCTTGATCACGTGAAACGAACAGACCAATGTCGGCACTCTTAATGGAGAAAGTAATGAACATAGAAAAGGCTCAATGGAGTCCAAGTATGGCAGACATCTTGTGCAAGTGAAAAGATGCCACATAATAAAGTAATTATATTCAATTAAATACAAGCGCGTCTGCATTTCAATTGTATGGCTGCCATGTATAATCAAATCCCACAACATGTATAGCAAGCGGCAAAGCACGTTGTTAAATAAACATATTGATAGATGCCATAATTGTGTGCGTGCTCGTAGGATAAAACTGCACAGATATCGGCATTGCACATCGTAGACTGTAAATGTACATATGTCCTTCCAACAATATTCTAAATAATTCTGCTATTGATAAGCATTTCAAATGCATGGCTGTCAAGTATAACCATTATAATAAACAAATCCCCACAACATGTAAACCAAGCAGCAAAGCACGATGTCAAATAAACATGATAAGGAATTTATGCGTGCCCATTTAAATAAAACTGCATAAAAATCTGCATTGCACATAATAGACAATAAAAGTACAAATGTCCATCCAATGATGTTCTTGGTAATACTGCTGTTAATTGGCAACAGCACGACATGTGGCCTAGGGCCAGTACTGGCAAGTGCCAAATTGTCAAAAATGAACCCATGTGGGTAACAAAGTGAGGAAAGAAAAAGGGGAAGGATAAAAGGAAGAAAGAAAAACTGCCAATTGCTCAAAGTCAAGATGGAATATGACACAAATACTCTCACCAACGTTGCCGACATGAGTCAAAGTGCTCCAGTGCCCAAACAGAAGGGAGAAAGGGTAGGTGGCCCGTGAAAGTGAGTGTTGGTAATTGAGCCCCTTCCTTTCCTCCTGGAAAAAATACAAAAAGAAAACAAATGGTTAAAATATGGTACACATCCTGACAAATACTGATGGCACAAAGAACTCAATGTCATGGGATGTCATGAAGAGGAATAAGAACCGTTATAAAACGTGACTATCAGCTTGTGATGATATGAAAGCCTTCATAACTGAATATCATGGAAGAAAAACTGAATATCACGAAAGAAAAACAAGAAAGAAAAAACAAGAAAGAAAAACATGAAAGAAAAGAAAAACAGGAATGCAATTAGGAAAAGCAGAAGAGGACTACATGACATGTACATGAAAAGGTGATGTCATTCTTTCAGATGTACTGCCATTTCTTCTTCCTGATTCAGCCCTCCCGGAAACTTGGTTTGGAAATCTATAATGTACCTAGATTCCCTTTATCTCAGATGTAAGACTCTATTGCCACCCCTAGGATTTCTCTCAACTCTTTCTAGAATGATGTTAGGATTGATTTATTCAAATATGTACGTAAATTAAAACTCAAAAAATGGCATCAACTCAAAGGCACTAACTTGTGTGATATTGTCACACCAGGGTTGACCAATGGCAACAATGAGAGTGATCTCAACATTGGGGACATGGAGTTACTTAATGTATTGCATGGTTTGGGTCAGGACAATGGTGGGACAGAACAGGGGCTGACACAAACCCTCGTGGAATTTGATATTGCCACTGACGCATCTGCCAATACCAATTTTAAAGCAAAGTCCACCTTCATGCCATCATTACCACATGACAGCATTGATACATTTTATGAATGTACTAGCAAAGCGCTTAATGAAGCACGACATAGACACAAAAGTAAGAACAAAAATTCCTATATCCATAGGGAGTTCAATCTCACTTACAAACAGAGGCAGGCATTAAAATCCCTTATGGATGATGACACTATCGTCATCCGTCCGGCGGACAAAGGGGGCAATATTGTCATCCTCTTCCGTGAACAATACATCAGTGAAGGGGACAGACAATTGGCAGACAGGAACTACTATGAACCCATTGATTTTGACGCATACTATACCAGTATTACCACCATCTGGGACCGACTCACGGAGTGGAAAGACAAGGGTATACTCACTTGGGAGGAGTTTGGTTATCTCAAACGAGATTACCCGATCCTCCCGGTGTTATACCTTCTCCCCAAAGTACATAAAGACTCCGAGAAACCTCCTGGCAGGCCCATAGTGTCCTCCAGAGGCAGTGTGGCTGAGCACATTTCAAAATACATTGATTTCTTTCTGAGAGAATATGTGACCAACTTAGCTAGTTACATCAGAGACACTAAGGATTTTCTCAGTAAAATCGAGAACCTTGCATGGGATATTGATTCCCTGCTCATCACGTTGGATGTACATAGCCTCTATACCATTATTAATCATCAACATGGATTAGAGGCATGTAAGCATTTTCTAGCCAAAAGACCGATAAGGCTGCGTGAACACACGCAGATGCTTCTTGATATGATAAAATACTGTCTGAACAATAACATTTTTTTGTTCAATGGCACCTTGTTCAGACAGGTGACTGGTACTGCGATGGGTTCGTGCTTTGCTCCCAGCTTCGCGAATCTCTTCATGGGAAGCTGGGAGCAGAGCATGTGGACCGATCCAGTTTTCCAGCAGGATTTAAAACACGTGTCGATGTGGCTACGCTACATCGACGATCTTTTATTGTCTGGAAGGGATCAGAAGAGCTGGCATTAGAGTTTATCAACAAACTCAATGCCAACAAATACAATATCATTCTTAGTGGCAACATCAGCAGGACTGAAGCAGTATATCTTGATGTCAAACTTGAGGTAAAAAATAACAAGATACACACTACCCTTCACAGGAAATTGACGGCAGGTAACAGTGTTCTTCATGCCCTCAGTAGTCACCCCGAGACTTTAAAATGGAGCATTCCATACGGGGAACTGTTGAGGGCAAAAAGAAACTGCAACACAGAAGAAAGTTATCATGTAGAATGCAAGAGCATAACAGAACATTTCAAAGAGAGGGGATACCCCAATTGGGTGCTCAAAAAAGCCATTGAAAGGGCCAGGCAGATAGATCGAACATCCACTCTCACAGACAAACCTGTGTCTGAAAGCACCAATGATGATACCTCCAGATTGATTTTAACCTACTCCTCGGATGCCAATGATATTAAACGCATTGTCACCAAGAACATCCTCAAAACCGACAACATTGTAGGCAGGGGTATCCCGGACAGACCCAGTATTACTTACCGCAGGGGTAGGAACATCAGGGACATGCTCATACACAGCGACATCACCAATTACCCGAGTAACAACCTACTGGGCCTCAAGGGTTTTTACCTCTGTGGTCATTGCAAGGCCTACAATAACAGCAGATTTCACAGTCAGGTGAGGTACAATGGAGTCAGTAGGGAATTGAGTCAGTTCCTTACTTGCAGTTCCACATGGGTGATATATGTCATAGAATGCACCTGCAAACTTTGGTATATAGGTAGCACGACATGCATGGCAAAGAAACGCATTCTAGAACACAGCAGAGCAATTACCAATTTTGACCCCAAATATCCAGTGGCACGTCACTTTAGAGAGAAGCACTTTTCCAACATAAGAGATCTGAGTTACATCATTCTAGAAAGAGTTGAGAGAAATCCTAGGGGTGGCAATAGAGTCTTACATCTGAGACAAAGGGAATCTAGGTACATTATAGATTTCCAAACCAAGTTTCCGGGAGGGCTGAATCAGGAAGAAGAAATGGCAGTACATCTGAAAGAATGACATCACCTTTTCATGTACATGTCATGTAGTCCTCTTCTGCTTTTCCTAATTGCATTCCTGTTTTTCTTTTCTTTCATGTTTTTCTTTCTTGTTTTTTCTTTCTTGTTTTTCTTTCGTGATATTCAGTTTTTCTTCCATGATATTCAGTTATGAAGGCTTTCATATCATCACAAGCTGATAGTCACGTTTTATAACGGTTCTTATTCCTCTTCATGACATCCCATGACATTGAGTTCTTTGTGCCATCAGTATTTGTCAGGATGTGTACCATATTTTAACCATTTGTTTTCTTTTTGTATTTTTTCCAGGAGGAAAGGAAGGGGCTCAATTACCAACACTCACTTTCACGGGCCACCTACCCTTTCTCCCTTCTGTTTGGGCACTGGAGCACTTTGACTCATGTCGGCAACGTTGGTGAGAGTATTTGTGTCATATTCCATCTTGACTTTGAGCAATTGGCAGTTTTTCTTTCTTCCTTTTATCCTTCCCCTTTTCTTTCCTCACTTTGTTACCCACATGGGTTCATTTTTGACAATTTGGCACTTGCCAGTACTGGCCCTAGGCCACATGTCGTGTTGTTGCCAATTAACAGCAGTATTACCAAGAACATCATTGGATGGACATTTGTACTTTTACTGTCTATTATGTGTAATGCAGATTTTTATGCAGTTTTATTTAAATGGGCACGCACAAATTCCTTATCATGTTTATTTGATATCGTGCTTTGCTGCTTGGTTTACATGTTGTGGGGATTTGTTTATTATAATGGTTATACTTGACAGCCATGCATTTGAAATGCTTATCAATAGCAGAATTATTTAGAATATTGTTGGAAGGACATATGTACATTTACAGTCTACGATGTGCAATGCCGATATCTGTGCAGTTTTATCCTACGAGCACGCACACAATTATGGCATCTATCAATATGTTTATTTAACAGCGTGCTTTGCCGCTTGCTATACATGTTGTGGGATTTGATTATACATGGCAGCCATACAATTGAAATGCCGACGCGCTTGTATTTAATTCAATATAATTACTTTATTATGTGGCATCTTTTCACTTGCACAAGATGTCTGCCATACTTGGACTCCATTGAGCCTTTTCTATGTTCATTACTTTCTCCATTAAGAGTGCCGACATTGGTCTGTTCGTTTCACGTGATCAAGCCTGTTGTCAGGCGAAACGCGTTCTGAGAGCGCGTTCATACGAATTTTCTTTGGATATTTACGCTGGTGTGCTCCGCCGACACACGCGCCACTCTCCATGGGTCCCCGGTGACTCAGAAGGAACGTCAAATTGGTTGATATATATATATATATATATATTTATTTATTTAAAGAAATAAATAGATTTGTCCACAATATGTGTGAGGAATTTGGACTAACAGAACTTTGCTCATGTTGGTGATTTCACTTAATGTGCATTGACCAGCCTACTGTCATAAGGCTTGTATTTTCCCTTTTTGTCTATTCTCCCAAAATGAGGCAGAGTTGTGTAGCCACAAACTTTTCCTCCTTGTTATCTTGTCAAATGAACCCACAATAACTCTTCCTTTGCCAGATTCTGGGTCTGACCACAGGAGTGCACTTCTACCCTCTCCAACCATGGTGCAAAATACATCATGAGATGCTAAGATACCATGCAGTTAATATAAATACACCGTCCAAAGGCTTATGACATAACATAGCATAGCATAACATTACATAACACAGAATACCATATTGTAAGGAGGGTGTGTCTGTTTCGAAATTACATAAAACATTGTGTCATGCTTCCGTGAGTATCAAACGCAACTAAAGTCTAAATCTTAAAAAACATTCCACATTCATAAATACAAATGAGCGAAACTGTACCTGCAAAGCATCCGCAAAACGATAGGGACCCCACTCTTCAAGGGAATAGGGTAACAATAAACAGTACATTTGAGAAAATTCCCCTTGGGTTCAATCTACACACTAACTTCGAGACTCAAATGATTCCAAAGTTGTCACTCATTCATCCTACATTCAAAAACCACTTGTTCACCATAAACGGGTACCACAAAAGATAGTGAAAAATATATGTGATTTTAATAATACATATATATCAACAATAAAAATTCATATCTTTTCTGTATATGTTCAGCATTTGAATCATATACATGAGTTAAAAACATACATCCCACAACAAATAATCATGGAGCAAAACTCTAAAAAACAAACACTTTCTATTTCAAAAGTAAAAATAAAATTAAAACAAAGCTTTGACATCACTTTACTATTAAGCATCTGTAAGTTGTGTAAATATCGCCACTTTAGTGGGGGATAGTCAGTGTTGATCCTCATTATACTGAAGATTTCTGAACGGATGGTACAAAAAATTTATCTATTATGTGGATTTTTATGTCTGATTCACACACTTCACACATTCATTGTGCCTTTATTTTGATATACACATACTGTATCCCTCCACCTATCCACCTATACTAATTAGAGTGCAAATATACAGACCTAATAGAGCATGTTCTGTCGCCTTTTGAAAGGAAGTGATGGTCTTATTTTTTAATATGTTATTGTCATTTGTTTGTGAAAATCTTTAAAGCAATAATCATTAGAAGAACCTCCCCTACGCACATCCGTTTCCTCTACGTTTTAAGCCTCATCTTTTCTTCCCCAATAAACATGATTGGGTATCATTTTGTTGGTAATGGGACATGCTAGAGACTTTCTTTGTTAACATTCTTGATATTCATATACTGTCATGGATTTTTTCTCTTTTTGATGTATGTGCAGGAAAAGACAATTTTTCAAGTACATTGTTGACTGGCCAACAAAACCCGTTCTGTGATCACTGAAGCAGAGATATATTTATCCTCTGCCTATTCACACGTGTTTTTGCCTTCTCAAAACCTTTTGATCATGTTTACAATCGAATGTGCATCGCACAATATAAATGCTCAGTATTATTATTTTACATAACCGGACTTGGTTTCAGCTCTAAAACAGAGTCATGGTGCACAAAAGGTTTTTATTTTATTTTTTTAAATTTTTTTTTATTTGTCAACATAAGGTTACAAAACAGAAAAATAACTAGCAGATTAAGTACCTGGAAGTTTCCACAATGAGCAAAAAAAAAGGGAAGAAAATCAAACGAATACCATAGCATATCATAGATAGACCATATTTGCCTCCTTGTACAATCATATCTCATTTAGACCACAGACTTCCATATTGCATTACATCTAGCTAAAGAACGAATTCCCCTTGTTTTAGCCAGTGCTTGTTCCATATCATATGTTTGTCTGACTATTAGCCACCAATCAGTAACAGAAGGAGGTTTTGGATTTATCCAGTCACAAGCAATTGCTAATCTTGCAGAGACCATTAAGATACAAAATATACCATTTGATTTACAGCTCGAACTCCTACTACCCAGCATTATTTCCCTAGTTGTGAGAGGTAATTCAATCCCCAGCTTCTGCGATACTACTTGACAAACCCTTTGCCAGAATATCGACAGTGCTGGGCATGTTATAAACATATGCAATATATTCGCCGCATGTAAATCACATCTTGGGCATTTTGTCCGATCAGTATTTAGGTTATTAGATGACCATTTAGCAATTCTTTCAGGCGTATAGTATAATAAGCAGATCGCACGATGTTGTTGCAACCTTAAATTAGTAGAACTCACTGATTTATTTATCGTGCTAAGAGCTAGCGATATCGAAGTAGCCGCCACCGACTCCCCCAAGATCTTACTCCAGCGATCTGCTTGTCTCTCTGAGTCATCTGACCTGTAAGTATTCAAGCATTTGTATGCCCTGCTAATTAGAGACTTGGTATTTGCGGCATGTAGACATTCCCATATATCTGAACGAGAAATATTCGTCAGCTTCAGATGACGGGTAAAATAGTCTCTAATTTGAAGGTATTTAAACAGCATATTTTCAGAAAGCTTATATTGTATCTGAAGTACGCCAAAAGAAGCAAAACCCCTACCATCGTACAAATGTGACACCACACCTAGCCCAATATTTACCTATAATGTCATGAAACACTTCCGGCAAGCCTGGGTTCCCCCTGAGAGGATATTTATCATGATAAAATGATATATTACACCTGAGCGAAATAGCCCGCCAAATTAATATGTTATCTCGTACAGTCTTAAATTTGACCCTTTTAAAATAATTTGGATCGTTAGTTCTGTAAAGGAACATATTACTTTCTTCACCTAACATGAACCTATGACAAAAAGTAGTGAAATCAGGATTGAAGTGACTGCGAAAACGTCCAATAAAAGCCGACCAGAAATACATCTTAAAATCTGGAAACTCTAAACCGCCCTGGCTAAAAGGAAGTTTTAGCAAATCTGTTGACCTTTGTGATTTTCTGTACCCCCATATAAAGCTGCTCATCATACCCTCTAAACGTTTAAAAAACTAATTAGGAACTCGTAGTGGAATAGAACGAAATAAATAAAGAAATTTAGGCAGAATTTTCATTTTTATAATATTAATCCGGCCAATAATGCCTAAAGGTAGCTTATGCCAATTTTTAAATGATTTAGCTGTCTCATTCAATAATGCTTCATAGTTTAAAGAAAAGATCCTATCGATCTGTGCCGGCAGCTTGACCCCAAGATAAGTAACAACTGAGCAGACCCCCCGTATTGGGACCGTAGGTTTAAAGTTAAGAAGGATTTGAGTTTTCGTAATATTTAATTTATATCCCGATAATAAACCAAACTCAGCGGCTTCTTTCTCTATTACTTTCAGTGCCTCTCCAGGTTCTGTGGAAAAAACAGCAATATCGTCAGCGTATGCACTGGCCTTCAGGGCAAGCGTGCCTGACATAAACGGGCGGATTGACTGATTATTTTGCAGAATGGAAAAAAAGGCTCTATATATAACGCAAATAACAACGGTGAAAGGGGACATCCCTGCCGTGTACCACAGAGAATCGGATATATAGCGGATTGTAAACCAGAATATACTAATTTGGCACAGGGCCTGTCATATAAAGCTTGTATCCACGTTTTATATTGCCCACTGATGCCAGCGGCGGAGAGCGTAGCCGATAAAAAGTCCCACCCCACTCGGTCGAACGCCTTTTCAGCGTCAAGTAAAATCATACCGAGTGGGGTTGACCGTACCTTTGCCACATGAAAGGCAGCTATTGCCATATTAATATGAGCAGTAGTGTCTCTCCCTTGAATAAACCCGTGCTGGTGAGGGGATACGAGACTAGGCATGACTGGAGCAAGGCGATTTGCTAAAATCTTTGAGAATATTTTTGCATCAGCATTAATGAGCGAAATTGGCCTGTAAGACCCACATTCGTCCGCTGGCTTACCCTTTTTTTTTTAAAAAAACAATTTGTGTCGTATTCCAGGACTCAGGGACCTTACCATTTAGCCCAATATATTCTAATGGTAGCAATAAGACATCTTTTAAAATTTCATAAAGCTCAAGTGGTATTGAATCTTCGCCAGCCGCTTTGCCTGGTGGCAAAGCACTGATTGCTAGTTCTATTTCTTCCTTTGAGACGTCTCTTGCCATAAATTCAGATGTTTCACCATCCATATTAGCTATCGAGCTATTCTGAATATAATTATTTATGTCGTCCTGTTTTGGTTGGATAGATGGGGTATATAGCTTTTGGTAATAAGTTACAAACTGCGCTAAAATTTGTTGCGGATGCTCATACAATAAACCATTGGACCCCTTAATAGTTTTTATACAGGTCTTAGCTCTATCGTTTGCAACCTTAAAAGCAAGAATTTTGCCTATTTTCTCCCCATATTCGTATTGTGCCAAGCGATATCTCCCAAATCTTGCCATTATTTTCTCCATGAATGTTTTCTTCAGGGCTGACCTCAAATCGATCAACTTTCGGTATTCACAAAAGGCATTTAGTAGTAGTAAAGTTAGGAGTCCTAACTTTACTACTACTAAATGCCTTCTGTGAATACCAAAAGTAGTAAGTTTAGGATTTTACCTCAGTTTAGTAGTAGTAAAGTTAGGAGTGCTAACTTTACTACTACTAAATACCTTCTGTGAATACCAAAAGTAGTAAGTTTAGTATTTTATCTCAGATTAGTTCTGTGAATCGGCCCCTAAGGCATCTGGAAAACTTGAACAGGCGTATTCATCCGGCCAGGTTTTGTTCAATACAAGAATAAACGATTCAAATAGAAAACATTTTCGGCATCATGACCTCAAACCAAGTCCGGTTACATATTTTAGATTTATGATGGCAAAGGGTATTGCCCCATGCACTTTTAGGTCTTTTTTCTCTGATCACGAGAGAGGTCTTGTTGATGTTTGCCAGAACAGAGTACTGGATGAAAAGGGGTGAAATTAGAACATTAGAATGTTGGGAGCTCCATTGAAGACAATAAAGTGGCTCAGGGCTAACAATGGCTGGTATTAGCTTCCTGCTCCAACATTCCAATGTTTGTCTATTTCTCCCTTTTTAGTTTACAACATTCTACCTTCAGTGGGTGAAATGTTCTACTAGCATTATAGCCCTTCTGCATCAAGCTATACTGATTGTTAAAAGCCCTCTCCATCGCTATAGCCCTTCGGGGTCTTCAGCAACCTGTATAGCCCTCGGCAGTGGGCTATAACAAAGATTGCAAGCTCAGAGTTGTAAGAGTTTTCTACCCAACCAGTAGATTTAGTATGTCTTCTTAGATGAATAATAAATTGAATATAATAGGTTAGGTCTGAACAATCAATATACTTAAATGCCACTGGACTGTTTTGTCAGAGTGAAAAATTAAGTACGCTGTACTTTAAATGAGAGATTTCATATCAAGTTGCATTGAAGGACCCTATATGATAGACAAAGCTGTGTGCCTATGAACAGGAACAGGCATTATATCTGCTGTCAGGCCATTAATCAATCGTACACATTTATAGCTGTAGCAAAATAGCTCCCGCTATCGAAAGCACAGTAGCAGGTGGGGGAAGGGGTTTGTGTGTGTATAATTTACAGCTTTCTAGCATCTTAAATGTGGAGATTAGGTGCAAACCTAGTCCTTGGTCTACTGAAAACACCCATGTAGAAATTGGAATGTTTGCTCTATTTTTGATATGAAAACATGAAGTAATGAAGAATGTTTGGCTTTTATGATAGTATTTTGTTGAACTCTACCATCAGTGAATTCAAGGTCATGGACTGCTATTATTGAGTGCTGACAAGAATGTCACCTGAAGATGTTGAGCTTGCAAGATACATAGGGGCATATTATCAAGAACGGCGTTAAAAATTATCGCCGGTTTACCGGCAGAAAACTGCTGCTAAAGCGGCGATAATGGGCTTGATAATATGCCCTTGAGAATTCCAATAGAAGTCCATGTTCTGGTGTGAACATGGGCTTCTATTGGAATTCTCCAGGGCATATTTTCAAGCCCATTATCGCCGCTTTAGCGGCAGTTTTCTGCCGCTAAACCGGCGATAATTTTAACGCCGTTCTTGATAATATGCCCCATACTCTTTATTCACATTCCTGTTCCACAACATTCCACATGACTTAGTAATTCACAATAAAAGGGTCAACAGCATTTCTATGATGACTCGAGATAATGGGATTGAATTCTCTGGATAGATTGCTATACATAATACTTGTACAGGGAGGCAACTTTTTCCATATACGTTCTTGATCAGTGGTTTCTAGCATCTTACATTGTCAAACATCACTTGGTGCTGAATGCCTCAATCACAAGAATGACAAATGTGAATGAGACAATTGGTTGCTTGTTATCTGTGCTTTTGATCCAAGTGACCCAAGTGACTAAGCATTAGATGGATGTAAGCAACGGCTGCCCCAACAATGACAACTTCAAGGAAAAATTGAAATTGAATTGAATGGGCAAACAACAAGGAATATGTTTTGTGAGCAGGGAAAAGAAATAACTCTCTTTCATTTCTTCAGTCAGACAAATTACTCTTTAGATTATTTGAATCGAGCATGTAAATGCCTGATTCGACTCATGACTGGTGCATAATGGCTTGAACTCTCTCTAATCGTGGGCACGGATTTGTCAAAGATGGCTCTTTCTAGTTCAACAATAGACACCTACTTACGTGAATCCATTTTGATCACACAATCCTATATAATTTCATATTTTGTATTCCTTTGGTTTCATGTTTTCTCTAACTCTAAGAATTGCCTAACTGAGAGAGGGAGAGAGATATGTTGCGAGTGAAAGAGAGAGAGAGAGAGGAAGAGAGCCTCTGTTGTACAGCAGATCTCCACCTGAGCATTTGCAATCTCAAAATTACAATTTTTTTGAGTGCACTCCATGTCTAGTTTCCAGTTTTTCAAATGCCTATACTTACTTTGATAGGCTGGAAGTCTATCAATGTCTTGTGACCTCAATTGCAGTTGCAAACAATTGATACATTCCATTGGAGATCATAAGACATAAAGGAATGCCATTTTCATGCTCTCCTACACTTTCCAATTTGCAACTCACATTACAGACTCGCAAAATGCCTTTTGTACATTATGGTGGTGTTTAGTGGTTGCAATGCCTGTGATTTTGCAAATCATAAGCGTTGCAGCTGCAAAGCATTCTGCTGCGGGAAACAGCCATTACAATGCAGCTATTACCACATGTTGCCGTTATCACACATTACCTTTACCACACAGGATTTTACTACACGTATGACTTTACCACACATGCCTTTACAACAAAATTGTGGTAAAGGCATTAATGGTAAAGGAATATGTGTTTTAAGTGTAAGTATTTGGTAAGTATTACGTGTTTATATATATAGCACAAACGTAACTCTTCAATGTTTTTAAAATTAGTAACACCTGTGGGGGAGATATAAATGAAATGTATGTTTACAAGGCATTTTATAGTTGACAAAGACTGACAGAGCAGCCGAAACGCATTCTATGTCCGTACGAATGCTGCCTTTGAATTAAATTGGACAATTCCAGAGATTTGAGTGCTGGTCCATTCTTTTTGAGAAAGGTGGAATTTTTATATATATATATATTCACTGAAAAAACCATAGGTTTTAGGGACAGTTATAGTTAGTTGGACTTTGCACTCGTACAAAACCCGTGAAATTCCCCCGTTATAGTTAGTTCAGGTAACTATAACTCGCGCCCGCAATGCACTGCTGATGACGTCACATATTACATCACTCATGACATGGTCAGTGACATCACTGATGACATCTCAAATGACATCACTGATGACATCACTGATGACATCATCCATGTGATAATTTGATACCCTAATATAACCTTCCCTCGGCCACTTTTGGCCCCGGGGACCCCATCCCCCGGGGCCTCAGGATTTTTTTTTTTTTTTTTAAATAAAAAAAAACGGGAAGGGGGCCACGTGGTCCCCCTCCTGGGCCACTACTAGCCCCGGGGACCCCATCCCCTGGGGCTGGCCCTCTCCGTTGGGGACTGTGGGGGGTCACCAATCCCCCCACGGTCCCGCCGGCTCCCCGCGTCCTGCGGGAGCCGGCATTGCTTTTCCACATGGGGAGCTGCTAAGATGCAGCTCCCCGTGTGGAAAGCAATCGGCTTGGTTTTGGAAGAGAGAGCAGGTTTCCTGCTCTCTCTTCCAAAACCAAAGCAGTTTGCTATGACAGGACAGGAGCTGCGAGGCTCCCGCCCTGCCATAGCAAACTACAGTGTCCCGGGGTGAGCACCCCGGGACACTGCAGGAGCCGGCCCTGGGGGGTGGTGGGCCCCAGGGCCATCAAGGGCTCCAGGAGGGGGGCCGCGTGGCCCCCCTCCCTCCATTGGCAAAGCCCCGGGGAGGTGGGGGTCCCCGGGGCTCGGTGGTCCGTAACGGACCCCCATATTGAAATATTTAGTGCCCCAGGGAGTTGGCGGTCCCCGGGGCGTGTGGGGGGGCACGAGCCCCCCCCCACACAGGTTAATTTTTTTTTTTTAAAAGAAGCCCCGGGACTTTTATTTAAAGCCCCGGGGGTGGCGGTCCCTGCGGCTTGGGGGGCCTTAGAGGCCCCCCATAAAATCTAAACCCACCCCTCGCATGCCCCCGGGACTTGGGCCACCCGGGGGCAAATTAGCATCGCAGCGCGGGAGACCGCGCTTTGATTTTTTTTTTTTCGGCGAGATCCGCGCACCCTAAGCGCATCCCGCCGATTTTTTTTTAAAAAAATGCTTTTTTCTTCCCAGGGGGTCCTTGTGGGACCCCCTGAGCAGACCTAGGGGGTCAGGGTGTTTCTACCCTGCCCCCTTTGTGCGTTTTGCGCACTTGTTTCTTGTGTTTGTTTTTTTTAATCTGCGGGATCCGCGCACCCTAAGCGCATCCCGCCGATTTAAAAAATATATATATATGCTTTTTTCTGCCCAAGGGGTCCTTGTGGGACCCCCTGAGCAGACCTAGGGGGTCAGGGTGTTTCTACCCTGCCCCCTTTGTGCGTTTTGCGCACTTGTTTCTTGTGCCTCGGTTCTACCGAGGGACAAAATGGCTGCCAACACTTCCTGATTTGGAGTGTTGACAGCCAATTAGCATGCAGCTCGTGATCGGGAGGGTACGCGGACCCTACTCGGCCATAGATATATATGTGACTTTACTTTTGATTTTCTCAGGAACTACTGAACGGATTTACACCATTTAAGCAAAAGGCACGAGTCTGAACCAAGGGCTATCTCTTTGCCAAATTTGGTGTAATTCCGTTCAGCAGTTCGGGTTGAACGATTCCTATGGAAAAATTAATGGGGAAAACACGTTTTGGGACCCCCTTTTTTCTCGGCCCCCGCTAGACGAATCACCCCGAGACTTTCAGGGTAGGAGCGGACCGGAGCGCCCCAACAAGTTGGAAAATTTCGCGAAGATTCGTCAACCGGCGCCAACGTTATTTCAAATAGAATGTTGCGGATTTCCTATGGAAAATAGGTCCTAACTATAACTATCTACTGGCGACCGCCAGTAGATTATATATATATATATATATATATATATATATCATCCACACTCCTCCTCTGGTTGAGGAAGAAAAAACGAGCCGCACTCCTGTCGAGTTTAAACGCACTTGGATTTATTTCCTCCCTCGCATCAATGGGGACAAGGCATCAGTTAAGATCAACGCGTTTCGGTATTACACAATACCTTGTTCACGATCAAACCATCCGCTACAAGATGGCGCCCAAACACAACACTATACACTCTCCTATTAACTCCTTAAATAGTAGCACACTCCCACTATAAAAAGGGCGGCAAAAACTGCTTGAATACTGGCGGAGACAGAGAGAGGCATGCAGGTGGAGCAGTACAGCTGAATGGGAGAACCTTCCCATCGGCCCTCACTGATCTCATGAGGCCATAATTATAGAAACAAGGGGTGAGGATTATGTTTTTCATTTATTATGAACAGGAACAGTGTCCTTAGGTTTGCCATCAATGGTGGGGCCCCTCTAGTGATATTCATATTTTCTACTTTTAACCTTTAACTACATTTTTTCAAACTCCTTACCAAGACAACTTTTCACCGATTATCCACTCGGTATAAGTCGTGTATAGACCAATTACTACTGGATACAGCACTGCATGATACTTGTGACCAAAGAGCGACAAACTCATCCTCGATGTTCTACATGTTGATTATGTTCTTTCTTTCTTTGTATTCAATTACTTATTATCTTTTCTATTTTTTAAATCATTGTAAATAATAACACAATATAGATATTCATACACCCATGCTGACCTATAGCGATAAGTCTCACGCTAATGGGAATATGCAACAGGCCCCCCCAATGGCAGACCTGGACTATACACATTATTAACATTAGAGCTATACCCATATTCTGTCCTACCCCTTTCTCTTTTCAGAGACGCTACTCCTTTCCATCAACCTGGCGGCACTGAAAAATTTAGGCCGCTAGTGATACTTTATTTAAACTCACCTTGGTCCTGAAGAAGCACTTTGGATCTCCTCCAGAGGCCACAGATAGCGCGAAACATGTCGACCACTAGAGACACCCACTAAGGACTCATATCTAGCTACTGAGGGACATAATATCCCACTAGCAGCACCACACACCTTTTACTAATGACAGAGGGACCACTTTAATAAATAATAGCCACTCTCCCTCCAGTCATTTTTTAACACACTAGTTGAGACCTCACTTCCACTCACACGCACGCACCTAACGGCTTGTTTCATCAAAAGATCTCCGAAAAAGAGACCCTTCGGGGGACCCGTAGGGCATTGCAGCGCCGGCCCAACGAGCAGCAAAAAGCCCAATGATGAAGCATGACATCCTTCGGGGTGTGTGAGGGCATCATGATGAGGACACACTGTCCCCACACATAGAGTAGCACAGGACACCTTTTCCTTTTTCTTTCTCCACTTTGAACTCTCCTCTTAAGGAACTGTGACCCCCCTTTATATACCAGTTACCAATCGGGAGCAAGGGTCACGGGACCTAACAATCAGCTCCCACCGTCCCCCCCTCTCTTTTTGATAAATAGGCATATTTTGATTTGCTCAGTCATCTTTGTTTTGAAGCTCTGTGATGGTCTGCAGTCTAATAAACAGACCTTCACTATTGTATACTCTGTGTAAAATGGAATTTTCCTTCATTCCTAATGCAGCTTCTATTAGGTAAAGGCTGATGTAAAATGACTCCGTAAAAATGTGTCTTTTCATATTTGTGAACAGCAGGTAACTCTTATTTAGCTTGATTCCTAAGAATTGTTGCCAGATTTGTTCAGTCCTGGGGTCAAACATGGCATGTCACCAGCTACTTTTGATTGACATTTGGTCCTAGGCTAACTACCTTCATGGTATCCAGCTTGGTTCTGAGCGATGCTTCACTCGACACATTTGCAATTGAAGTCTATAGGATATATCTTCAAGATATGCATATGCTAGCTATTCACAAAGGGATACTTAGCTGGTGTAAATCTATTTACTCTCGTTTAATTGTATACCAGAACTGGGTACAATTTTGCCAGAGTAACTCTTTTCAAGACGTGTTTATCCTTGTGATTTCCATAAACTTGTGAGCATTCACAAACTCCTTTCTAACCCTTCCCCAACTTGTAACTGGAATGAGATTTGTTCCTGCCAGTGACAAGAGTAAATCTGTTTCCAGGTTGGAAGTTAAACGGAACAGTCTATCACTTTTTGGAGGTGATGGCGAACAGGTTTTTCCTAGGGGAAAATATGCTCCCTGTGAATAAAAACAAATGTGCAAGTGAGCATAGGCAGCACTGGTTTCCTCAAATACAGAATTGTACTGTAGAGTCCTTTCAGCATGATCTGAATCACAACTTAGGAAAAAGTCAAATGAGTTTCACAATGGTGAGCCTGCTAAGTAAACTACAACTTGTGATGCTTTCAAAGTACTCTATTGCAAATAACTGTAAATTCCCCAAAATGCAAGTAGTAATCTGTCTCTAGGATATCTCAGGTTAAAATGGTAAATGCTACCTGCTCTCACAGCAAATGAGTCTACAAAACACTGCTGGTCGATGCTTTCAGGAATACACATAAAGTGGTGAATGGAATTTTTCAGTTAGTCTCAGCCACTAGTAATTACTTAGAGCCACATCCCCGTCCATAGTTTTTTTACCAACAATGCCATCTTAAACAGGACCCAGCCATATGCAAATCAGTCTTGATCATGCTCCAATAGGAACAGTCCAATCTTGAACTGACAATCTAGGTCCCCTCTTAAGTGAACACAAGCAACCCCAACAAGTTTCAGCCTCTTTAGGCCTCATCAGTGGAGTGCATCTTGGTTCCAGGGAAACAGTGAGTACAGGGCCCACAACTGTGAACATCTGTCACACTTATGGTGTCCCAATAAAAAAAAAAAAACATTGGATGGATGAAATGCTTGAAATAATGTCAGCCACTGGTACTTATTTAGGCCGTATCCCAGTCAGCCATTGAATGCCCACCATGCCACCTCAGACAGCTCCCAGCCATAAGCAAATAAGTCTTGGTCCTGCTTCAATAAGAACAGTCCAGCCTGACCTGCCAGGCCAGGGTCCTCTGAACTGGAACACAAACATCCTCAGACTGATTTCAGCCCATTTGGGCCTCATCAATAGGGTGCAGCTTGGTTCCAGTGCCACGTTGAGCACAAAGCCCATGTCTGGCAATACCTGTCACACTGAGAGCGTCACACTCAGGAATACAAAAATGTTTTTTGTTTTCATCAGTATCAAAGCTTTCAGGAACATGGCTTTGAGTATTCAAGACAGTCCAGGACTCTTAACAATGTGGCAAAGAATTCCATTGGTCCTGGAACAGGCAGACTTGTGCTTAAAGCAAACCTTAGTCTTGCAGTGAAAACTAAAAAACAGAAAGCTCTTCAACTGGAAAGTGGGTGGGACTACGGAATATTCATATAGTTGGTCAACAGCATTGCAATATAAATGGAAATAACTAATGCTAATTAGCTTGATATCGAGTTGGCAAAGTAACCAATTGAAATCTATCTAACAGAGACCACCCTCCCACCTCATGGAAGACAAGACAAATCTGGAGAGCTTGCTTCCTGGTTGGAAATATGGCGACCTGATAAGCATGTTGGAAAATTGTCAAACACTTTGTTGTGACCTACACCAGTAGACACATGTAGCCATGGTGAGTTTCCAAGTCTTCATTATTAGTTCCTGGTCCAAGTGACAACAATCTTAACTCCAGCCAGCTCTGGTCAAGTACCAGCCCCACCAGGAGCAGCCTGCCTAGCTGCTCAGCTCATCTCTAACTGACAACACTCATCCACTCAGGCACCCAGGCATTCCATTCATCACAGTCACACCAACATTCCGTAACCAACTCACACTCTGGCTGAGCAGCTAGGAGCACCTAGGCTGGTTTACATATAAATGCAATATAGAGGATACAACATTATCCCTTTCCTTTTAAAAGAAAACAAAAAGATAACAATACATCAATGGAAGAACTATGCACAAGAAAGCAATAGTGTTCGAAACTCAGGGATGCAACATAAAGCAAAACATCACGAAAAATAACAATACATCAGTGGAAGAACTATGCACAAGAAAGCAATTGTGTTCGAAACTCAGGGATGCAACATAAAGCAAAACATCACAAGAGAGTGAACAATAAAACAAGAAAGGATGGATAAAATACAAGATACGAAAGTATCATTATCCCCCATCCTCCCCCATGAAAAATTA
Organism: Calotriton arnoldi; assembly: GCA_963921515.1. Taxonomy (NCBI): domain Eukaryota; kingdom Metazoa; phylum Chordata; class Amphibia; order Caudata; family Salamandridae; genus Calotriton; species Calotriton arnoldi. The sequence goes on from CAWUFW010021582.1 coordinate 91,894, forward strand.
TTAAAACATTTTGAAGCGTAAACAAATTGTAACATCATGTAGAGTGACGCAAAGGGCAACACACCCCGCAACACCGATCCCAACTGCAAAGGAACTAACAAGAATATGGGACTGTTGTATGGGGCTAGCACCCATAACACACACCCTATGTAGGGATGTACCTTTGTACATGTAAGTGGGGTTGACACCCACAACCCAACCCTGTGTAAGGGTTAACACCATAACCATGTATAAGGGAGCTCATCCATATACCTACCCCCATGAAGAGGTCACATACCCCCATGTAGGGGTGACAAACTGTAAATGTAAAAATGGGACAGTAGCCCAAACCCACTGTGATGACCACCCACTTTAACACTAGGACGTCCCTTACGTAAGGGAACCTAAACTGTGGCATCACTAAAACAAATATGCTGTAAATGTAAAATCTCTAACTTAAACTCTGTCGTTGAGCAATACATGAAAATCAAACACCGTAGAAGATAGTAAAACCTGTAAAGCCACGCCGGTGAGCGATCTCTCACCCGAGCTGTGCTAAGTCAGAACTTTCCCTGCGTAAGGAAACCAAAAACACAACAACAACAACCAAACTGCTAGACTTGACTATACAACACCAGTGAGCGGGGTCTCACACGAAGTATTTGCAAACAATGAGCTTTTGAAAGGTAGACAAAGACAACAGAGTTGTGCTACTCTATGCACTCAGGTACAGTGCACGCCACCTGAAACATGTTAATAATGCAAATGGAAAACGTAGAGCCATGGCAATAGCATTAGTAAACACATTAAAATATTCGCCCACTTTGCATTATGTATGCACACACAATTTAAGAAGTGGAAGCTGTGAGCCCCAGAGCAATGTCTAACCACATAACCTATAAGTAGTAAAAAATAGTCACAGGGCCAGCAGAATCCAAAGAAGCAGGTGAAACCATTTCAACATGTGTACCAGAAAACGGGTCTTCACCAAAATGAAACAAAGCTGGTGCAGCAAAACGTTACCCATGGTCCTTGAGATGTGCGTGGTCTTAATCACGCTCAAAACCAGTTGTAGAGGAAATGGTTAACTGGCTCCAGAGAGGAACAAAGTGGGCATGGCAGGAACAATACCCAGAGTAATGTTACCTCCGAGATACTTGAAACGGAGAGTCCCACCAAAAGAGTCCAACGTCATTGATTCCTCATCTAGTTCTGCTGGTGGAAACACTGCGTTATCCTCGGACTTCAAATCCTTTTGTTAAAACTTTATTTCATGAAGCAAAAACAACGTGGTTGGCAGTAACGAAGGAGGAGCACCATAAAACATTAAGTGCGACAGCCAACCCTAAGATGGCGGCACGCTGTCGGCGTCGCGCCGGGTGGCTCCCGACGCGTAGGTGCTCCAAAAACATCACAGAGGATACCTCGATGAACTGCGCATCATGAATGAACCATCGGAGGCACAGCAGGTAATGTTGCGCGCGTTATTTGTAACTCGCGCCTCAGACTTTTGAACTGCAACACGGCGGTTGACTAACGCCCGCAGTCTCGATGTCTCAGCGGACACCACCAATGAAAGACGACAACCTGTTAAAATGGTTAGTGCCCAGTCGATCCTGTGTGGCCCTTAGTACATCCTCTCAATCGTCATGTGCACTCACTCATCGCAGAGTAAGGAACATCTCAATACAGTGCACAGGCCAAGACACGCAAGACTAGCAGAGAGTCCAACTGCCACAATGCAAAGTAAAACACCAATACTTTATTCTTCTGTGCAGTCAGTCATTGCAGTGCCCAAAACTTCTTGATCCACGTGCCAAACAACTGAATGTGCACCTCTGTAGAAAGCATGAGGACTGCTTTAATGAATTTTAAGCTGTAGTTACCAGTCATCCACTCTTATTTAATCTCACCACGCGAAGTGGCAGGATAACAGACATGTCGCGTTTGTGTGCAGACCAACACTTGCACACAAACATAAAGTACCTTCTTTTGTGAGATGAATGAAGCATGTCCAGGCTGGGCAAAGGTGGTTGGGGCCGTCCGTTGTCCTCGACACTGGTGGGGCTGGCTTGCCGAGAACTCCATTCTGCTTCATGTAGTTGCTTTAGTTTCTCGTAGTTTCGCTGGTTACTGTAGTTTCTTGTAGTTTCTTTGTTTCTTGTCTTTTCTCTTGGTTAGCCATGTTGAGTTTCCAAGTCTTCATTATTAGTTCCTGGTCCAAGTGACAACAATATTAACTCCAGCCAGCTCTGGTCAAGTACCAGCCCCACCAGGAGCAGCCTGGCTAGCTGCTCAGCCCATCTCTAACTGACAAGACTCATCCACTCAGGCACCCAGGCATTCCATTTATCACAGTCACACCAACATTCCGTAACCAACTCACACTCTGGCTGAGCAGCTAGGAGCACCTAGGCTGGTTTACATATAAATGCAATATAGAGGATACAACACACTTGTCCTTCGAGCTCTGAGATTAATGGGTCTGAAAGAAGTGAGGTTCGCCATTTACAAATATAGACTTTTGTCTGTGCTTTGAGTACATTTCTGACTTCTTTTGAATTAAAAAATAATTACAGGGGTACCTCTGGGAAGCTACTCTTGTCACTGTATCATAAAAGTACTCAAATTCACTATTTACATATACAAACATGATGTGCACATTCCTGCATGAAGAAATGTCACGCTAATCTACTTTGCTCTTTATAAGATTTTTTGTTCTCCCTGGGGAAACGCTTTTTGCAAAGCAGGAGCCCCCCCATGCATTTCTCACCCACCTGAAGGAGGATTTACTTCTGAACTTTAGAAAGGAGTAAACCTTTTTGTAATTGTTTTGGTAGAATATTATCTTCAGAAGTTTTGTGAATACTAAGAAATACAAACTCGTGAGTTTGAGGGTGTTCCCCATCTGTTGCAGAGGAACAGAACCTGAAATCTCTATAAACCTGCCCTTCACACCAGACTTATTCACCAGGAACAAATGCTATTTTAGCAATGTTTGTGTGTTTAAATAATTTATCGTGATTTTGTGAATCAAGAGGCAAATGTGCACTTGTGAAGGGAGCTCTTTGCACGGATAAATAAGACCTACTTTTCTAAATTGGATCATCAATGATTCTAGTGCACTGTGGCTAGATGAACACTGATGGATTTGAATGAATGAATGAATAATGAAATTTATAGAGCGCAACGTTCACTCCGGGGAGCATCTTGGCGCTGTCTGAAAGAACTGGGCAGGGGCTGTGGTGAGGAATTAGAAGGACCAACTGGTGGGGGGTCAGATAAGTGATAGCACTAACTGGTCTGGGGCCACAAAGATCCAGGTTTTTAGGAGTTTCTTGAACAGAGGTTCAGACTGAGCCAGTCTCAGGTGGGTGGGCAAGGCATTCCATGCTTTTGTTCCCAGGACTGCCATTGATTTTCCTCCTCTAGATGAGAGGTGGAAGGCAGGAGGTGCCAGGAGATTTTCAGAGGATGATCGCAGAAGCCTACGGGTAATATATGGTTTGATTCTGGTTTTTAGGTACGTGGGTCCTGAGTCATTGAGGGTTCTGAAAATTATTACTAGGATTTTGAAGAGAATCCTTTTATGTATGGGCAGCCAGTGGAGGGTTTTGAGTGCTGTTGTGGCCGAGGACCTCCTGGGTAGTCTTAATACCAGCCGGACTGCCGCATTTTGGACTGTCTGTAGTCTTTTCAGTACTACCTTATTAGCTCCTGCATACAGGCTGTTGCAGTAATCCAGGCGAGACAGAATAAGGGGTACTGCCACTGATTTTCTGGCTGTCAGAGGGAGCAAGTCAAAAAACATTTTTAGTGTTTTTATCATATGGAAGCACATGCCCACTACTGAGAGCGCTTGCTGGTGGAAGGAAAGTGTATGATCGAATCGGATCCCTAGGTTTCTCACAGAGTCTATTGTGTTAGGGGGTGGTGCTGTTTCGGTCGTCCACCATTGTTTGGGCATGAAGATGTTGGATTTACCAAGCAGCATAATCTCTGTTTTTTGGCTGTTGCATTTAAGGTGGTTTGCTTTCATCCAGTCCATGACTGCTGAAAGGCAGTTCTGGAATTTTTCTTCAGCTGTTGTGGAATTTTTGTCAAGAGTGAGAATTAGCTGAGTGTCGTCAGCGTATGAGATGGACTCGAGGTCAAAGGATGCAATCAGATTGAGCAATGGTCTCATATAAAGAAAGTGTTGGGCTCAGGGCAGAGCCCTGGGGGACTCCAGAGAGCAGCTGTTTTTCAGTTGATTTAAAGTTGCCTAAGGTTACTATTTGTCTCCTGTTGTCCACGAAAGAGATTAGCCAAGCCAGGGCTTTGTGAGAGATGCCACATTCCCCGAGTCTGTCTGCCAGGATGTCATGAGAAACCGTGTCGAACGCAGCCGATAGGTCCAACAGAATCAGTACTGCATTTTTACCTTGGTCTAAGGCAAATTTTAAGGTTGCTGATGTATGGAGCAGCACTGATTCTGTTGAGTGTCCAGGCCTTAAACCCGATTGCTTGGGGTACAGAATGTTAGCTTCTTGTAGATAGGTGTTAAGTTGCGTATTGACTAGCTTCTCAGTAATTTTACTCAGACTTGGTAACAGCGAAATAGGTCTGAGGTTGGAGAGAGTCGTCGGGTATGGCAATTTTTCTTTTTTGAAGGGGTTTGACCGAAGCTATTTTCCAGTTGTCCGGTACTTTTGCTTGTTTAAGAGAGGAGTTAATTATTCTGTTGACAATGGGGTTTATGATGTCAATGAGAGCATGTAAAATTTTTGGAGGGCAAGGATCGAGGGGGGACCCTGATTTACATGCTAGAATGGCTTGTCGGGACTGTTCCAAGCTAATCTCCTTGAAACAGTTAAGCCCATTTCCATTTTCTAGGGCCCTTGTTTCTGTGGGCAGGGCCTTGGTGGTCTTAAATTCTTTTTTTAATTTAAGTCTTTTATTTTATTATCAAAATAATCCGCTATCTGGTCACATAGGAATTGTGACGGCGGGATTTCGCGTTCTAATAGTTTAGGGTCTGTAAAGGATTTTACGATGTTAAAGATCATTTTCTGAACGGACTCTGCTTGGTTGATAAGGTTGGAGTAGTATTCTCTCTTTCCTAATTTAATTTGTTGGTAGTAGTTTTTAAGGGCTGCTTTAAAGGTGATGAGCTCTTCTTGTTTATAGTTTTTTCTCCATGTGCGTTCGGTTTTTTTGCACTGGTTTTGTAGCTCTTTAAGCATAGGGGTAAACCATGGGGCAGAGTTTTTGTTAGGGAGTCTTTTTTTGTGTGGGGCGAGAGGCGCCAGGGTATTGGCTACTGAGGTCATCCAGTCATTAAACATGTCAGAGTCTATTGATGGATCCCCTTAGGATAGGTTTATCTGATTCTGCTGTTACATACAGGTTAGGGTTAGTTAGCATTTTTCTCCAATTTCGTCCTGTTTTAGGATCAGATTGACTGGAGTTTTTCCTGGGATGTTTAATGGGGCAGTCAATCCTGAACGGGATCAGCATGTGATCTGACCACGTTATAGTGATCTGAGGGTCCACTTTAAGAGTGGTGAAGCTGGTGCAGAGTCCATCCAGTGTGTGACCTGCACAGTGTGTAGGCCCTTCAACCTGTTGTTTCAGTCCCAGGGTGTTTGTGATCTCTCCGAAGTTCTTTACACTTGGGGTATCAGCTGATTCTAAGTGGAGGTTAAAGTCGCCTAAAATGGTGAAATTGGAGTACCTAACCACCAGTGAGCTCATGCTTTCCCCGAAGGAATCTAAGAAATTAAGGCTGAGTCCCGGGGGTCTGTAGATTAGGGCTCCCGCAAAGGACCTTAGGCTATCTGGTTGGAGGCAGAAACCAAGACTTTCTGCCTCTTTTAAGTCTGTGATGTCAAAAGTGGAGCATTTCAAAGTGTTTCTGTATATTATTGCTAGGCCCCCTCCTCTTTGCTTAGCTCTATCTTGTCTGGATATAGTATATCCTGGGGGAGGGCTTGTACCACATCAGGGTTTGAATAGTCTTTTAACCAGGTTTCTGTTATAAAGAGACAGTCTAATTTTAGGTTAGTAAGGGTGTCGTAGATGTGTAGCGCGTTTTTGGCTAGAGATCTAGCATTGACTAGGCCGCCTCTTAGTTGCCCCGGGTATGCTGAGGTGACCTATTTAGGGAGTTCATGATTAAGCTTGTATTTGCATTTCAGGCAGGTTAATGGGCTCATAACCTTACCAGGGTGTAAATGCGCTAGACACTTGCCCTTGTTTGTGTTGCATGCCAGGATTGCCTCTTTGGAATATGAGAGACCTGCTTTGAAACCGGCAGCATTTCTGGCCCTGGCCGCGTTCCGGACGCGGACAGGCGCAGACGGGCTTGCCTTTGGCGCGCCCACTGCGCACGTCCGCTGCGCGTCCGGCTCAGCATGTCCTTTTATTGCTGGCCGGAAGTGCGCCTTTGAGCTCCACCCTTACCTCCCGGAAGTCTCCGAGGTCAGGGGAGTGTCTAGGAGCCCCTCTGCGCAAACGGCAAGCCGCGGCAGACCGGAGTCCCCAATTTCCCAGGCAGAGACAGTGAGTGTGCTAAAAACGGATGTGTAACTAATCAGTGAATGCCCCTAATTTTTGAAAGCCCTCGAGAAGTATTTAAAATCATGCGCTTGTACAGGAATTTAAAATAGTGCTAGTAAAATTGCAACAGGTTAAAAGGAGATAGAGTACAGGAGTAAAACCGAAGGAATAGGCAGTTAAACAGCGCAAGGCAGAGGATTCCTCCTCCACTACCACTCACCCGTTTCCGCTGCGCGTCTGGCTCAGCATGTCCTTTTATTGCTGCGAATAGTTGAAAGGAAAAAATGATATGACGCAAATTCGCGTGCCTCATGGGAGGAGGGGTCGTGGTGCTGGTTCAAAATGCGCAATTGCGTGTCACCAGTCACCGGCAGCTATGCCTACAATACAGACCCGCCACAGCTCCCCGTAGGTATCTGTATCGGTGCGTCCTCACTAATTAAATGCTGGGCGCTTCCGGGTACGAATTTGCGTCATATAATTTTTTCCTTTCAACTATTCGGATGAAAGGTCTCCTAACTGTGAGTACAGTGTTAGGTAACAGTGGTCAAGGGCAGGGTACACCTTAGCGTGTGTATACCACCCGAGTCACGTACTCTTGGTCCTGACGAAACCCAGTATTATCGATTATAGGTTGAAACATGTAGACCGTTTTACGCACTTTTTGCACATTTTTACTTAAAGATACCAGTTGGTCAATTTAACCAAAAGGGTGTCTTGTTACTAATTTTTAATATTGCCCAGTTGCTCCATAATTAAATTAAATTTTTGAGTTATATCTGGCCAATTTTTAATATCACTTTTTCCACTCACCTACACAAAAAACAACCTGCTCCACTGTAATCAGGTGTTGAAGCACACCCGGATGGCATTCGGCCATTCGGGTGGGACCCCGATGATGAAGCATGTCACCAACTAGGTTGGTGAGTGAGGGGTCTTCATTAAGAAAGGACATTTCCTTTCTTGTGCCCCTTTTCCTAATACTTTGGAGTCATTGACTTGTCTCCTGGTTGTACTCCTCCTATTGTTTGTTTACTAAATTTAAAGGGGATCAGGAGTATTCCCCTCCACATTTTTTGTGGAAATCCCTTTCTCTCTCCTGTGTTTTTGCTGAATCAAAATAGCCATATCTAAAGAATCTTACCTACCAGTAGAACACACATAAATACTCCCAAAGAAACAAAAGGTGACCCTCTGAACAATTTCTGCAGTGGTGGTCAGATTCGTGCAGTGAAACTCAATTGAAGACCATTCCATAAAATGGAAGGAAATGTACAAATACAACAAATTTTAAAAAATCCATAAAATTAAAACGGTAAAAATGTATAAATATACAACTTTGCTTGTAAATTATAATCTTGAAACGCTCTAAAAGAACCTCTGATTTAAATTTTCATCGTGTTTGTTTTCACACAGTTATCACAGTTATTTTTATCATCCTTCCCTCGTTGCATTTTATTGTATTGCGACATTGCTATAACACCTCAAACATCACGAAGGGCATTTAAAAAGAAAATTGTCCGAGTTGAGACTGAGAAATTGGCTGTGCAACAATTCACCTCGGAAATCGGAAACAGCCATCAGCCGTCGCCCTCCGCGCGATCGGTGACGCACTTTGTTTGCATCGCCTTCTCAGCAGAGGTTGGCACGGGCATGCTACAGCTACTGCAGGCCTGCCGCGAGCAGCGGGCCGGTGTAAGTGCTTCCCACCATGGGTGGCCACGGAGGTCTCCAGCCCTCAGGTGTCAAGTCTCGTACCCGGGCTTTATCTTGCTGGTGATGGAATTTCACAGATTTAAAAGCTGCCTGTCTGTCACTCCGCTACCAACAGCCAATAATTAAATGTATTAGCAGTGCTTGTTTTGCACACTCTTTCAGCCACAGAGCATGAGGGATGTATGTGTTATAATTAGAATTATCCATTCTGCTCGTGGTCCTGCTGAGGAATGCACTGTACGTCTGGCAACCAGAGTGCACAGTTGGCTCCCTTTCATTGGGCTGCAGATGTCTAATTGCAGGCAACCATTTCATTTCAAATAGCTCATTAAAATGAAAACCATTTAGCGTTTGTAACATACATCTGTATCCATGATTATGCATTTAATTGGAAAAGTGCAAGATCTCTCTGCTGCAGTAGGGGGTTTGTAAATCCTCAGTAAAGATGCTTCCTTGGCAGAGGTTACGGAAAGCAGTGAAGGTTATTCCACGCTGGCTTTCCGCGGAACAGCAGTGCGTCAGACATTAAACATAATGGCGTAGATTTGATGCCCCTCAGTGCCTTTCCAACAGGTGCACATTTATCTAGCGACTAGGGAGTGAATATAAGTCTGATCAGCATCTGCACTTTGAACATTCTACATTTCCGACCTGGGAATACAGTTTTTGGATCCAAATTCACAGAGCCATTTGCACACATAAGTTCATCTTAGATGCGTAAGTGCCACTTTGTGAACATAAATTTGAGGTGGAATTGCCAAAACGTGAATTTGCACTCGTAAATAGATTTCCTCTCATGGTAAATTACACCAGTGTAGTGTATGTTTGCTTGTGAGTAAATCTTCTCCAGTGGACTTGCCGTAACATTCCGAATCAGTTGCGGCCGGCATGGCTCGCGGGATGTAGGGGCGGGCGGTGGAGGCACATAATAAAAAAAATTAAAATTACCTTGAGGCCGGGACCCGCGTCTTCTTTGCTCCTGCTCTCCTGCCTCAGACAGGAACAGGAAGCAGGCAACCAGGCTCCCTCCCCTAAGCCAATCACAACACTGCAATGCAGCGTTGCGATTGGTCTGAGTGCCGTGACACGGCGTTCAGCCAGGGGCTGTAGGGGTGGGCATGTTCTCCATGCTGGCTGCAATGCAGCCTGCATGGAGAAGGGGAAAGTGCGCATTACTGGTTTGGGTGGCCCGAGAGGGCCGACCAAACAGTCATTGCGCACACAGGAGTGGGAAAACCACTCCTCCCCTGCCCTGCTCTGTAAGCAGAGCAGCCCCGCCCACCCGCCCGCCGGCAAAGGAAACATAAAATGGTAATAACTAAAAGTTATTACCATTTTATGTTTTTGCTTCTTGAACTGCGAGAAAGCAGTGGTGCGACGCTCCTACGCCACATTCCTGTTATGTTGGTGAAGCTGTATGTGACTATTTACACCCTGCATACAGGTGGTGACCTACTCCTGTCACTGGACAAACTAAAATCCTTATCCGGTGTAGGAATAGGGTGGTATCACCCCAAAATGCATGTCGTGAGGATTGTGTGAGAAGGGGTTTTTCCATGGGTTCAAATATTTTCATTCACATGAGAAGAAGAAAACAAAAGTAAGTATGTTTATATGCTCTTTTGCTAAGCAGTTAGAGCCTGGTTTATCAAAGGTTCTGCATTGCCCTTGCATCACAGAAGGTGATGCAAGGGCAACACAGTCCTTATGTCAGATTTACCAAGCCACCTTGCGTGGCCCTGCGTGACTTGGTAAATCTGGAATAACGTAAGGCATCGCAAATCGCTTCCTTGTGTTACTCTGCGCCTGGAAGGTGTTACATGGATGGAGAGTGGGTGTTCCCATGCATCCACCCATGTATTTTGGCGCATTCCCAGATTTACCAAGACCAGTAAACCTCGGAATGCATAAAAATTGTATGCCTTCCCAAAAGAGGCATAGCGAGGAGAGATATCTTTATTTCTCCTCGTTTTTCCTCTTTCTAAGTGTGTCGCATTCTGCAGCACACTTAGAAAGAGGAAAACACCTCTAAAGATTGTTTTTGTGCGGGAAGATGCCCCATCTTGCACCAAAACAATTCTGCCTGCAACTCAGGCACTCTTGCAACATGGCGTCCAGGTGCCTGCATTGGCGCATGGCAGCACACAATGCGCCAAAGCAGATAGAGAGCAGGAATGCACCATATGTTGGTAAATATTGCACATTTCTGCTCTCTCCATTTGACACAGCACATAGCTATAAGTTGTCTTGATGCGGTGAACTGTATCATATATTGATGAATATGGCCCTTAATTTTAATGAATGTACAAACTATAAATAATGCATGTGTAAATGCTTACTAGTGTGAGTACAGCTGGAAAGCTAAAACTGCAATAGTTTCTCAGGGCTACTTCTGGATTGTGTTTTGAGAATTTCAAAAACATTGTACATTTTCTAGAAATTTAGGTTTAAATTAGCAGGAGTAAGTTTATGATTTGTTTGGTGGACCAGGTCTGCAGAGTTATAGAACGTGCAATTAGATGTATTTTACATTGACACAACCAAATGGTATTCTAACATGTTCACCTATTTGAGCTCATATTACAGTGCCATGCAAGCAGAGTAGAAATATGTGTGCCAGCTGCAGAACGAAAGGCAGGTGGTGCACTGACCTCAACAACCAGAAATGGGATTGGTTTGGAAGGATTGGGAGTAACTATCAAGGATGATCAATCCTGCTAGGATATTTGTACATTAAAGGGTATATTGGAGACTGCCTTCTTATTGGCTAGGGAGACTTAGTGTAACCGTACATGGAGTATGGCGAATAATGTAAAACTCAACAAAGCAAAACATGTTTGAAACTAAGTGTAATGTTATGATGCTTCAACAGAAGACATAAACATGAACAGCTAAATTATAGATGGTCAAGCACTCATAGCCACACATGCTTTCTAATACCATTTCCATCATTGCCATTGCATACCACATTGTTATGTCTTCAAAAATAAAAATGCTTGAAGCGTACATTGTCAATATTTTCTAAAAAAAAAAAAAATGCATAAAACAAAGACATTTCTATGTTTTTGCATTGAGTGCAGCATCAGGAATCTTGCAGCATAGGGGTTTAACAAATCAGTGAGCTATGAACTGTGTGTAGGTTGATTTGTGAATATATATACATGGACTGCAGTTATGTTATGTTATGTTACATTCTTTTATGTGATGTCATGTTATGAAATCTTATTGTATGTTATGTCATCACCACTTGTATAACACACCACAGCTACTTGTATGTCCTTGAAGCATTTGAGTGACTGAAGACTTTCCTTTAGCATGCGCCTTTTTGTGTGCACAATTGAATTTTGCATTTCTCACACGTGCATCGCAGGAGGATTTGAGGACTAAGGGAGTCATTTAGAAATTGACCGGCGTGACTACATTCTGCGGGGGTGCAGTTGCAGTTACTCTGCTGGTGTGGTAGTCCACAGCGCACCATATTTTGAGTTCTGCACCTGCTTGGCATAGATCTTTGCCCATTCACAAGAGCCGCTGCCACCATGGATCATTGAAGGCTGTAAGTTCATTGAGTGGCTGCATTGTTACTTGCGGGCACTCAGTGAACATTTTGTTGTTCAAAAACAAAAAACCCAAAGCAGACATTTGTTTTTGAAAAACAAAAAACGAATGTCCCTGTAACACTGATAGTTTTGTCTGAGGGTGTGGGGCCATTTACATTTTTTTCTGTTCAGGTCTGCCAGGCTTTTCCTGGACTGGGTTAGACAGTATTCCCACTAATTCATCCCGAACACATGTGAACATTCACGTATGCAATGAATCACATTAAACTAGCCCACCAGCAGTGGGCTTTATTTCAAAAGGTGGTCACTGGCTGTTAGACCTGGCATTTCTTGGCGTGATTACCCCTGACTTTTTGCCTCTACCTCCTCTATTTTTGATGCTGTGATGGCTTAGAAGCTTTGGGTACTTTGCCACTGCTGATCAGTGTCAAAGTGCAAGTGCTCCCTGTGTAAAGTGGAATGGTAATTGGTTGTCCATGATTGGTATGTTTGCCTTACTAGTAAAGTCCCTAGTAAAGTGCACTATGTGTGCCAGGGCTAGTAATGCAAATGCTACTAGTGGGCCTGCAGCACTAATTGTGCCACCCACACAAGTAGCCTTAAAGAGAGAACTCAGGCCTGCCACTGCAGTGCCTGCGCGCAGCTTGTTAAGCTGCCTTGTTGTCCTGACAAGTGCACCCACTTGCCAGGCCTTACCCTTCCCTGTCTATGCACATCAGACAACCCCTATGGTAGGCCAAAGGTACCCCCCTGGGCAGTATATGTGAAAGGTAGGACATGTACTAAGGTGTGTATCATGTCCTAACAGTGAAATACTCTCCATTTCGTTTTTCACTGTTGAAAGGCCATCTTGCCCATAGGACAGAATGGGGAAGGCTGTGTAATATGTTTCCTGCCTATCTTCCCAAAGGCTTAAGATGGAGAGGTGAAGTTTAGTGTGCCTGAACTCACAATTTAATAACACATCTTTTTGTGAAGGTGGTTTTTGAATTGCGTGTTTAGAAACCACTCTTTTAGAAGTGGCTGGGTTTTTGTGCTCTAACATTTCTGTGTGTTTCTGCCTGGTTGTGGATTAACTGTCTGGATTTAAATGTGATAGGCTCTGGGGAATGTCTTGACCCAGGGGAGGAGGTGAGACAGCAACAGGCTGACCTGCATCTGGAGTGTAGGGGGGAGGAGTAGCCCCTGGAGGTGAAGAGGCCTGGGTTGCTGCCATAAACCAAGGGCTCCGTCCCCTGCTGAGTGATTAAGGATCCAGACCCCCACTATCAAAGGCAGAAGGTGTCACTGGCAGGGAGACACCCAGAACTGGTTTAGACAGGGGTCAGTGCCCCCCTGAACACAAAGACTTCAAAGACATTTAGGGGTATAACTATGAGAGCTGAAACCCCTGGACTTTGGAATGGAACTGTTCAAGACTGTAAAGAATTGAACCTACTTCGTGGTCAAGAGGAACCTCTGCCAAGGAAGAAACAGCTGAATAGACTGAAGGAAAGGACTGACCCTTGCTGTGTGTTCTGGGGCTGGCCTGCAGTTTGCTGCTTTAACCAAGGAGAGGCTAAAGGGACTTTGCTGTGTGCTGTGTCCCCCTGCTTGAAAGGACTTTGCTGTGCTGTGTCCTGAAGTAACTTAACCCCAAGGGCCCGAGGAGAGCTGACTTCCTGTTGTGGAAACTCAGGAACACCAAAGTTTCCAGAAGTGTCTCAGCAACACTGTGTGCGTGTGCTTTTTGCAGCCTGAGCCCTTCGTAAGAATTGCCCTGTGATCGTGGGCACCTAGAGTCCAAGCGAGTCTCAGCGATGCTGTGTGCGTGTGCTTTTTGCAGCCTGAGCCCTTCGTGAGGATTGTCCTGTGATCGTGTGCACCTGGAGTCCAAGTGAGTCTCAGCGACGCTGTGTGCATGTGCTTTGTGCAGCCTGAGACCTTCGTGAGGATTGCCCTGTGATCGTGCACACGCGAAGTTCAAGTGTGTCTCAGCGACGCTGTGTGCGTGTGCTTTTTGCAGCCTGAGACCCTCGTAAGAAGTGCCCTGTGATCGTGGGCACCAGGAGTCCAAGTGAGTCTCAGCGACGCTGTGTGCGTGTGCTTTGTGCAGCCTGAGACCTTTGTGAGTATTGCCCTGTGATTGTGCACACCCGAAGTTCAAGTGTGTCTCAGTGACGCTGTGTGCGTGTGCTTTTTGCAGCCTGAGACCCTCGTAAGAAGTGCCCTGTGATCGTGGGCACCAGGAGTCCAAGTGAGTCTCAGCGACGCTGTGTGCCTGTGCTTTGTGCAGCCTGAGACCTTTGTGAGAATTGCCCTGTGATCGTGTGCACCCGGAGCTCGAGGGAGTCTCAGCGACGCTGTGTGCGTGTGCTTCGTGCAGCCTGAGACCTTCGTGAGGATTGCCCTGTGACCGTGCACACCCGAAGCTCAAGGGAGTCTCAGCGACGCTGTGTGCGTTTGCCCCGTTGAAGCCTGAGATCTTCGATATCACCTTCGGCCCGGAATCAACCAAGTCGCATCGGAAGCCCAAGTCGCGAGAGGAGGAGAGGAGAGCGAGGTCGCACCCCCCAGGTAACGTGTGTCGCCGCCTGGGGTGGGGTGCGGGCTCAGAGAGGGATGCTCTCGGCCTCTCCCATTCTTGCAGCACGAGTCTCTGCTCAAGCCCGTATCGCGGCCTGTACGTGCCAAGGAGTGGCAGTACCGGGGCCGGAGTGTGGAGAGGTACTTTGGTTTACACCATACCCGTGCTGGGGGCATATGTTGGCGGAAGCTGACCGCGAGTCAGTACGAGAGGCAGAGAGACCGCCTAAAGTACCGTGATCGGTGCCGAAGTGCCTTGCGCATTGCATTGTTTCTGCATTACGAACTACCTGATTGTTACATTGCGCATTGCATTGTGTTTGCATAACGAACTGCCTGATTGTTACATTGCGCATTGCATTGTGGTTGCATAACGAACTGCCTGATTGTTGCATTACGCATCTCATTAGTTTGCATTACGAACTACCTGATTGTTACATTGCGCATTGCATTGTGTTTGCATAACGAACTGCATCATTTTTACATTGCAAAGTGCTTGATTCTTGCTTTACGAACTGCATTGCATTGCAATAGGATTGCATTGGATCACCTAGAATTGCTCATTAATACCGCCAGACCCTACAAGGGCTGGCTGGCCTCATAACCGGCCAGGAGGAATATTACAAATATGCATATGTTGGATTTTTATCGTGTGGTCTCATTGTATATCTTTTTATCTAAACATATACTTGTTTTTCTATGAAACTCGTGTGGAGTCCTTTTGTGGTGTCATCATTGGGTCACTGAGAGCGTAGTTGCAAATACTTTATACATTAGCCTTGAAGATAAGCCTGGCTGCTCGTGCCAAGCTACCAAGGGGGTGAGCAGGGGCTATCTGAGAAGGTGTCCTTCCTTTCCCTGACGTGGAAGCGAGGGTCCCTACTTGGCCTAAGGTACCAACCTCAGCCAACTAGGGAATCCCGGTTCTAACATTGGTGGCAGCGGTTGGGGCCTACTGTTGATGGTCAGCGGTTTTGGAATTTGAACGTGTATTTGCAAATTCACTCACAGTGACTGGTGTACATCACAAGTTTAGAGCAGACCACAACGTAACCACATATTGTGTGTTTTGATTTTTTTTGGTTCTATTTTTGAGCGACCTTTAAGCCACACATCATGTCTCAGAGGAGTCAAGTAGCCAGTGAGGCTGCAGAAATAGAGTTCGACATTGAGGCATTGCTTACCTACAAAGTTGATCAATTGAGGCAATTCTGCAGAGCTTTGGGATGTCCCATGAAAAGTAGCGCCAAGAAGGAGGAGCTGCAAATGGCCTTGAGGGCCTGGTGGGAAGCCAAAGGGGCTCAGGAGAAAGGTGATGTTGAGTTGGATGAGGATGACCCAGGGAATGGATTTGGTCCACAGGATTTGCCAGTGGAAGGACCAGCCTCAGGGGCTGGTAGTAACCATTCAGGGATGAGTTTTTCCTCAGAGGAGCTGGAGGAAAACCAAAGGGTCAGAGAGCATGAGTTGGAGGTTTTAAAACTTAAAACTCAAGCAGAGGAGAAGAAGCTGCTCATTGAAAGTGAAAAGCGAGCAGAGGAGAGCAGGAACGCTCTCGCCTTGGAAGAGAAAAAGATTCTCTTAGCTCATGAGTTAAGCATGAGGGAACTGGACATGAAGGTTAAACAGGCGGAATCCAGTTCAAATGGTGGCAACACACAACCAGTGCCAGTGGGTAAGGTGTACATTCCCAAAGACTTAGTGCGAGATTACCAGAGGGGTGATGATATTTATGCGTGGTTCACGGCATATGAGATCGCACTGAGGATGAATGAGGTGCCTGAGAAGCATTGGGGGGCGGGCCTATGGAAACACTTTGAGGCTTCTGGGAGGGATGTTTTACCCCCTTTAGAGAGGGCGGGAACCCTGACCTACGCCAATATGAAGGAGGCTTTATGTCTCAGGTATGGGCTCACTGCTGAACAGTACAGCCAGAAATTCAGGAACTTCAAGAAACTGGAATCCAGTACTTGGGTTGAGTGTGTGAATGCATACAAGCGTGCACTGGATGGTTGGATGAAGGGCAGCAAGGTAACTGATTTTAAGGGCTTATGCGATTTAATTAGTTGGTAGCACTTGAGTAGTCTGTGTGTTCCAGAGCTGCACCAGCATCTTTTGGACAGTAAGCTGACTGATCCCGGTAAGCTTGCTGAAGAGGCGGACCGCTGGACCAGCACCAGGGTCCACAAGGGGATTGGAGGTACCACTACAAAAGGTGTACAGGGTCCCCCGCAGAAGGTGGGGGAGGACAAGGATAACCACAAGGGGTTCTCTAAAGGGCCCCAAAGTAGTTCCCAGGTAAAAGTGTCCCAGTCCCACAAGGCTAAGAGGTCCTGGCCCCATAAGGGCAAGCGGGACAACAGAGGTCCTCCTACTTGTTATTTCTGTAAAGAAGTGGGTCACATTGCCCCTAAATGCCCCAAGAAGTCACCTGCACCCACTGGTGCTCCAACACCGGGTTTAGTGAGTGTAGCGTTGGGGGAGGAATTGAGTCCTTGGAATGGGGAGGAACAAGCAGTTATGACCCTGGTCTCGTTAGGAGATCGAGAGATGGTCCAAGAAGTCTCTCTGCCTGAGAATGCTAAGAAGTACAGGCAGTGGGTGACCATCAATGGAAGGAGGGTGGAGGCTCTGAGAGACACAGGAGCCAGTTTGACATCTGTCAGGTGTCAGTGGGTGTCTGAGGAGCAGGTAATTCCCAATGTACTTCAGCCTGTAGTTGCAGCAGACAACTCTGTGCGCCTCTGCAAGGTGGCGCTAGTTCCCTTTGAGTGGGGGGGGGGTCTCAGGTTCTTTGAAGGTCGTTGTAAGCCCGTCCATGCCTGTAGACTGTCTGCTGGGGAATGACCTGGAGAGTTCCCCCTGGAAAGAGGTGGAGCGCCAGGTGCATTTGGAGATGTTGGGTCTGCCTGAGTGGGCTTGTGTGACCACTCGGTCTATGGCAGCCAGTAAAGGTGTTCAAGAGGACCTGGAGCCTGAAACTGTGGCCCAGGTGCCTGCCTTAAAGAGAAGAGGCAGGGGGCGCGGGAAACCGGCCCCCAAAGTTCCCATCGTCCAGGAGGAGGCAAACCTTGAGGGGGATGCCCTGGAGCCTACGGGGGAGCAAGTAGCTGAACTGGGGGACCTACCTGAGCTGACCGAATAGCAGCAGGAAGGAGGGCCCTCCAGGGAGAAATTCTGTGAGGAGCAGAAGAAGTGCCCTTCTCTTGTAGGTTTGCGGCAACAGGCAGCAAACCAGGCAGCAGGTGATCCGTCCGGGTCCCACTTGATTTACTGGGAGAATGATCTCCTATATAGCAAGCCTAAGGTTGCTGAGTCTGGGTCAGCCCGTGCGCTGGTGATACCCCAGCGCTTCAGAGCCTTCCTACTGGGGTTTGCTCATGATGTACCTTTAGCAGGACATTTGTGGCAGGACAAGACCTTTGAGAGGCTTGTCACCCACTTCTACTGGCCTCAAATGCGCAAGAGTTCTGATACTCATTGCAGGACCTGTCAGACTTGCCAGGCAAGTGGTAAGAGTGGAAGGAAGTGCAAGGCTCCCCTCCAACCTTTCCCTGTAGTCAGCACCCCCTTTGAAAGGGTGGGCATTGACATTGTGGGGCCTCTGGATCTCAAGACAGCCATGGACAACAGGTTCATCCTGGTCTTGGTGGACCATGCCACCCGGTACCCGGAAGCCATCCCTCTCCGGACGGTGACAGCCCCCGTGGTGGGCCGGGCACTGATGGGGATTTTCTCCCACGTGGGGTTCCCCAGAGAGGTGGTGTCCGACAGGGGTACTAATTTCATATCTAGGTATATGGAATCTCTGTGGCAGGAGTGCGGTGTAACCAACAAGTTCACCACGCCTTACCACCCCCAGGGTAACGGTCTGGTTGAGAGATTTAAACAGACCCTGAAGTGCATGATTATGGGTCTTGAGGAACCCTTGAGGCGTAAGCGGGACGTCCTCTTACCATGCCTGCTGTTTGCTTATAGGGAGATGCCACAGAAGTCCCTAGGGTTCAGCCCCTTTGAGCTCCTGTATGGGCACCCTGTAAGAGGACCCTTGAGTTTGGTGAAGGAGGGCTGGGAGAAGGCTCCTAGTTAACCCCCCCAGGATGTATATAGCTACATGCTGGCCTTCAGGAACCAAACTAGGCGTTTCCGGCAACTCGCTCAGGCAAACCTGTAAGCCAGCCAGGAAGAAATGAAGCAGTGGTACGACCAGAATGCTACTCTGGTTGAGTTTCAACCTGGGCAAAAAGTGTGGGTGATGGCGCCAGTGGAGCCTCGCGCGCTCCAGGACAAGTGGACTGGGCCTTATGAGGTGGTGGAGTGCAGGAGCAAAGTGACCTACCTGGTTGACTTACGGTCTCCTAGGAACCCTTTGAGGGTCCTCCATGTAAACCGCCTCAATCCCCACTTTGACAGGTCTGATGTGACCATGCTCCTGGCTACAGACGATGGGGCAGAAGAGGAGAGTGAACCTCTTCCTGGCCTCCTGTCAGCCAAGGAGAAGGATGGGTCAGTGGATGGGGTGAACCTCTCGCCTACCCTGACCCCGGAACAGCAGAGGGACTGTCGCCAGGTATTGGGTCAGTTCGCCTCCCTGTTCTCCCTGACCCCAGGAGTCACCCATTGGTGCGTCCATGATGTGGACACTGGAGACAGTCTGCCTGTAAAACAAAAATTTTACACAGTAGCTGATAAGGTCAGGGCCAGCATCAAGGAGGAGGTTTCCATGATGCTGGCGCTAGGGGTGATTGAGCCATCCAACAGCCCCTGGGCTAGTCCTGTGGTCCTGGTGCCAAAAGCTGCTACACCCGGTGCCACCGCAGACCTCCGGTTCTGTGTGGATTACCGTGGGCTCAATGCGGTCACCAAGACCGATGCTCACCCCATCCCCAGAGCTGATGAGCTCGTGGATCGGCTGGGAGCTGCCCGGTACCTCAGTACATTTCATTTGACATCTGGGTATTGGCAGATTGCCTTGACCGAGGGGGCCAAGGAGAGGTCCACGTTCTCAACGCCAGAGGGGCACTACCAGTTCAGGGTTATGCCCTTTGGGTTGAAGAACGCCCCTGCCACCTTCCAGAGACTGGTTAACCAGGTGTTGAGTGGGCTGGAGGAATTCAGCGCTGCCTACCTGGACGACATTGCTGTGTTTAGCTCCAGTTAAGAGGAACATTTGTGACACCTCTGTGAAGTGTTGAAGGCCGTGCAGAGGGCAGGCCTGATTATCAAGGCAAGTAAGTGTCAGATAGGGCAGGGTTCTGTGGTGTACTTAGGACACCAGGTAGGGAGCAGCCAGGTGGCGCCCCTACAGGCAAAAATTGATACCATCCTGGCTTGGGAACCCCCCAAGACCCAGACAGGAGTGAGGGACTTTCTAGGACTTATTGGGTATTACAGACGGTTTGTGAAGGGGTATGGCACCATTGTTGCCCCCCTGACAGAACTGACGTCAAAGAAACAGCCCAAGAAGGTGATCTGGACTGATGCCTGCAAGACCGCTTTTGATGCCCTGAAAACTGCCATGTGCACGGCGCCCGTGCTCAAAGCGCCTGATTTCTCCAAAGAATTTGTAGTGCAGACAGATGCTTCAGAGCATGGTGTGGGAGCAGTACTCTCACAATTGAACAACGAGGGCTGGCACCAACCCGTAGCTTTCATTAGCAGGAGGCTACTCCCCAGGGAACAGAGATGGAGTGCAACTGAAAGGGAAGCTTTTGCTGTGGTCTGGGCGCTGAAGAAGCTGAGCCCTACTTGTTTGGGACTCACTTCCTGGTTCAGACCGACCACAGGCCCCTCAGATGGTTGATGCAGATGAGGGGTGAGAACCCAAAACTGTTGAGGTGGTCCATCTCCCTACAGGGAATGGACTTCACGGTGGAGCACCGACCTGGAACAGAACACGCCAATGCTGATGGTCTGTCCAGATTTTTCCACCTTAGTGATGAGAACTCCCATGAGGGTGGGTAGTTCCCCCACTTTTCGGCTGGAGGGGACACGTGTTAGACCTGGCATTTCTTGGCAGGATTACCCCTGACTTTTTGCCTCTACCTCCTCTATTTTTGATGCTGTGATGGCTTAGATGCTTTGGGCACTTTGCCACTGCTGATCAGTGTCAAAGTGCAAGTGCTCCCTGTGTAAAGTGCAATGGTAATTGGTTGCCCATGATTGGTATGTTTGCCTTACTAGTAAAGTCCCTAGTAAAGTGCACTATGTGTGCCAGGGCTAGTAATGCAAATGCTACTAGTGGGCCTGCAGCACAAATTGTGCCACCCACACAAGTAGCCTTAAAGAGAGAACTCAGGCCTGCCACTGCAGTGCCTGCGCGCAGCTTGTTAAGCTGCCTTGTTGTCCTGACAAGTGCACCCACTTGCCAGGCCTTACCTTTCCCTGTCTATGCACATCAGACACCCCTAAGGTAGGCCCAAGGTACCCCCTGGGCAGGGTGCAGTGTATGTGAAAGGTAGGACATGTACTAAGGTGTGTATCATGCCCTAACAGTGAAATACTCTCCATTTCATTTTTTCACTGTTGAAAGGCCATCTTGCCCATAGGACAGAATGGGGAAGGCTGTGTAATATGTTTCCAGCCTATCTTCCCAAAGGCTTAAGATGGAGAGGGGAAGTTTAGTGTGCCTGAACTCACAATTTAATAACACATCTTTTTGTGAAGGTGGTTTTTGAATTGCGTGTTTAGAAACCACTCTTTTAGAAGTGGCTGGGTTTTTGTGCTCAAACATTTCTGTGTCTCTGCCTGGTTGTAGATTGACTGTCTGGATTTAAATGTGATAGGCTCTGGGGAATGTCTTGACCCAGGGGAGGAGGTGAGACAACAACAGGCTGACCTGCATCTGGAGTGTAGGGGGAGGAGTAGCCCGTGGAGGTGAAGAGGCCTGGGTTGCTGCCATAAACGAATAGCTCCGTCCCCTGCTGAGTGATTAAGGATCCAGACCCCCACTATCAAAGGCAGAAGGTGTCACAGGCATGGAGACACCCAGAACTAGTTTAGACAGGGGTCAGTGCCCCCTGAACACAAAGACTTCAAAGACATTTAGGGGTATAACTATGAGAGCTGAAACCCCTGGACTTTGGAATGGAACTGTTCAAGACTGTAAAGAATTGAACCTACTTCGTGGTCACGAGGAACCTCTGCCAAGAAAGAAACAGCTGAATAGACTGAAGGAAAGGACTGACCCTTGCTGTGTGTTCTGGGGCTGGACTGCAGTTTGCTGCTTTAACCAAGGAGAGGCTAAAGGGACTTTGCTGTGTGCTGTGTCCCCCTGCCTGAAAGGACTTTGCTGTGCTGTGTCCTGAAGTAACTTAACCCCAAGGGCCCGAGGAGAGCTGGCTCCCTGTTGTGGAAACTCAGGAACACAAAAGTTTCCAGAAGTGTCTCAGCGACGCTGTGAGCGTGTGCTTTTTTGCAGCCTGAGCCCTTCATGAGGATTGCCCTGTGATCGTGCACACCCGAAGTTCAAGTGTGTCTCAGCGACGCTGTGTGCGTGTGCTTTTTGCAGCCTGAGATCCTCGTAAGAAGTGCCCTGTGATAGTGGGCACCAGGAGTCCAAGTGAGTCTCAGCGACGCTGTGTGCGTGTGCTTCGTGCAGCCTGAGACCTTCGTGAGGATTGCCCTGTGATCGTGTGCGCCCGGAGCTCGAGGGAGTCTCAGCGACGCTGTGTGCGTGTGCTTCGTGCAGCCTGAGACCTTCGTGAGGATTGCCCTGTGACCGTGCACACCCGAAGCTCAAGGGAGTCTCAGCGACGCTGTGTGCGTGTGCCCTGTTGCAGCCTGAGATCTTCGATATCGCCATCGGCCCGGAATCAACCAAGTCGCATCGGAGGCCAAAGTCGTGAGAGGAGGAGAGGAGAGCGAGGTCGCACCCCCCAGGTAACGTGTGTCGCCGCCTGGGGTGGGGTGCGGGCTCGGAGAGGAACGCTCTCGGCCTCTCCCATTCTTGCAGCACGAGCCTCTGCTCAAGCTCGTATCGCGGCCTGTACGTCCCAAGGAGTGGCAGTACCGGGGCCGGAGTGTGGAGCTGTACTTTGGTTTACACCATACCTGTGTTGGGGGCATATGTTGGCGGAAGCTGACCGCGAGTCAGTATGAGAGGCAGAGAGACCGTCTAAAGCACCGTGATCGGTGCCGAAGTGCCTTGCGCATTGCATTGTTTCTGCATTACAAACTACCTGATTGTTACATTGCGCATTACATTGTGTTTGCATAACGAACTGCCTGATTGTTGCATTACGCATCGCATTAGTTTGCATTATGAACTGCCTGATCGTTAGATTGCGCATTGCATTGTGGTTGCATAACGAACTGCCTGATTGTTGCATTACGCATCGCATTAGTTTGCATTACGAACTACCTGATTGTTACATTGCACATTGCATTGTGTTTGCATAACGAACGGCATCATTTTTACATTGCAAAGTGCCTGATTCTTGCTTTACGAACTGCATAGCATTGCAATAGGATTGCATTGGATCACCTAGAATTGCTCATTAATACCGCCAGACCCTACAAGGGCTGGCTGGCCTCATAACCGGCCAGGAGGAATATTACAAATACGCATATGTTGGATTTTTATTGTGTGGTCTCATCGTATATATTTTTATATAAACATATACTTGTTTTTGTATGAAATTCGTGTGGAGTCCTTTTGTGGTGTCATCATTGGGTCACTGAGAGCGTGGTTGCAAATACTTTACACATTAGCCTTGAAGATAAGCCTGGCTGCTCGTGCCAAGCTACCAAGGGGGTGAGCAGGGGCTATCTGAGAAGGTGTCCTTCCTTTCCCTGACGTGGAAGCGAGGGTCCCTACTTGGCCTAAGGTTCCTACCTCAGCCAACTAGGGAATCCCGGTTCTAACATTCTTGGCAGCGGTTGGGACCTACCGTTGATGGTCAGCGGTTTTGGAATTTGAACGTGTATTTGCAAATTCACTCACAGTGATTGGTGTACATCACAATTTTAGAGCAGACCACGACGTAACCACATATTGTGTGTTTTGATTTTTTTTGGTTCTATTTTTGAGCGACCTTTAAGCCACACATCATGTCTCAGAGGAGTCAAGTAGCCAGTGAGGCTGCAGAATTAGAGTTCGACATTTAGGCATTGCTTACCTACAAAGTTGATCAATTGAGGCAATTCTGCAGAGCTTTGGGATGTCCCATGAAAAGTAGCGCCAAGAAGGAGGAGCTGCAAATGGCCTTGAGGGCCTGGTGGGAAGCCAAAAGGGCTCAGGAGACAGGTGATGTTGAGGTGGATGAGGATGACCCAGGTAATGGATTTGGTCCATAGGATTTGCCAGTGGAAGGACCAGCCTCAGGGGCTGGTAGTAACCATTCAGGGAGGAGTTTTTCCCCAGAGGAGCTGGAGGAAAACCAAAGGGTCAGAGAGCATGAGTTTGAGGTTTTAAAACTTAAAACTCAAGCAGACTAGAAGAAGCTGCTCATTGAAAGTGAAAAGCGAGCAGAGGAGAGCAGGAACGCTCTCGCTTTGGAAGAGAAAAAGATTCTCTTAGCTCATGAGTTAAGCATGAGGGAACTGGACATGAAGGTTAAACAGGCGGAGTCCAGTTCAAATGGTGGCAGCACACAACCAGTGCCAGTGGGTAAGGTGTACATTCCCAAAGACTTAGTGCGAGATTACCAGAGGGGTGATGATATTTATGCGTGGTTCACAGCATATGAGATCGCACTGAGGATGAATGAGGTGCGTGAGAAGCATTAGGGAGCGGGCCTATGGAAACACTTTGAGGCTTCTGGGAGGGATGTTTTACCCCCTTTAAAGAGGGCGGGAACCCTGACCTACGCCAATATGAAGGAGGCTTTATGCCTCCGGTATGGGCTCACTCCTGAACAGTACAGGCAGAAATTCAGGAACTTCAAGAAACTGGAATCCAGTACTTGGGTTGAGTGTATGAATGCATACACGCGTGCACTGGATGGTTGGATGAAGGGCAGCAAGGTAACTGATTTTAAGGGCTTATGCAATTTAATTAGTTAGTAGCACTTGAGTAGTCTATGTGTTCCAGAGCTGCGCCAGCATCTTTTGGACAGTAAGCTGACTGATCCCGGTAAGCTTGCTGAAGAGGCAGACCGCTGGACCAGCACCAGGGTCCACAAGGGAATTGGAGGTACCACTACAAAAGGTGTACAGGGTCCCCCGCAGAAGGTGGGGGAGGACAAGGGTAACCACAAGGGGTTCTCTAAAGGGCCCCAAAGTAGTTCCCAGGTAAAAGGGTCCCAGTCCCCCAAGGCTAAGAGGTCCTGGCCCCATAAGGGCAAGCCGGACAACAGACTACTTGTTATTTCTGTAAAGAAGTGGGTCATATTGCCCCTAAATGCCCCAAGAAGTCACCTGCACCCACTGGTGCTCCAACACCGGGTTTAGTGAGTGTAGCGTTGGGGGAGAAATTGAGTCCTTGGAATGGGGAGGAGCAAGCAGTTATGACCCTGGTCTCGTTAGGAGATCGAGAGATGGTCCAGGAAGTCTCTCTGCCTGAGAATACTAAGAAGTACAGGCAGTGGGTGACCATCAATGGAAGGAGGGTGGAGGCT
This sequence comes from Calotriton arnoldi, assembly GCA_963921515.1. NCBI lineage: Eukaryota > Metazoa > Chordata > Amphibia > Caudata > Salamandridae > Calotriton > Calotriton arnoldi. The sequence continues at coordinate 116,813 of CAWUFW010021582.1, forward strand.
CTGAGAGACACAGGAGCCAGTTTGACATCTGTCAGGTGTCAGTGGGTGTCTGAAGAGAAGGTAATTCCCAATGTACTTCACCCTGTAGTTGCAGCAGACAACTCCGTGCGCCTCTGCAAGGTGGCGCTAGTTCCCTTTGAGTGGGGGGGTCTCAGGTTCTTTGAAGGACGTTGTAAGCCCGTCCATGCCTGTAGACTGTCTGCTGGGGAATGACCTGGAGAGTTTCCCCTGGAAAGAGGTGGAGCGCCAGGCACATTTGGAGATGTTGGGTCTGCCTGAGTGGGCTTGTGTGACCACTCGGTCTATGGCAGCCAGTAAAGGTGTTCAAGAGGACCTGGCACC